>JAVCKV010580574.1:0-30991 GCA_032274145.1 Herpochondria borealis
TGTTGCTTTACTTTATTTATCGATCTAATTGATGCATGTGGACACTAAATATAAGTGTACCACACATAGGATGCCGTACCGATAATAACACCGAAAAATTAAAGACCTTTTTCTATGAAGGCCTTTCCTTTTTCTCAACTTTCGTGAAAATGAAATAATTAAAACTAAATATTGTTAAAGTTTCTACTTTTCATAGGATGCAGTGTTAGTATCTTTTTCTTTTATGCGTTTAATACTCTTTTAAGTTATCGTAAGTTACAGGATCCAAATTAAACCAGTTTTCCAGCATAAAACATTCATCATATTGTTTACTATCATATAATCGAACCAATGTTCCTCTATAAAGAAATTCTACCTTCTCAATTGTATTTCCATAATCACCTTTCTCAAATGCATTCATGAAATTCAAGATTTCTGAATCTGAGTACCAATTTGACTCTGGCATTTCTTTTCTACAATTGCTTAATATATAGTCGTTTCTCTCTATTAATTTGCACCTATCTTCTAAAGTATCATTTCTTTTTATAATTTCATTTACCTCACAATGTGCATGATACCTACATATTTTTTTATACCCATAAGTAATCTCATTTAATTGGATGAAAGCTTTTGGCAGATACTGCTTATTCACTAAATTTGAAAATACAACATTAATTTCATCGAATTGGTATATGCATGATGCTGAATGATTTCCTTTAAGGTCATTATTGTATACTTCAAGCCAATCGTTTCCTTCTTCCCATGTACAAATAGTTCTAATTTCAAACTCTCCTTTGTCTCTAATATCCTCAAGTATGCTTGTTAAATAGTGAGCCCTTATAGGTGTTAATTCAAAAGCGATACAATTATGTATATTGTCTATTTCTAAAATAAACATCCCTGACCAAGATCTTGAAATCCATTCACTATATTCATCCCTTCTGTTCGAAAAAAGATCTTCTTTTAACGAATCTAAGTCTTTTTGATTTATCAACCTTTTAGTCTTTGGAATAAATCTAATGTTAAAATGAGTATAGCTTGACATATTAATTTATAAGTAATGGTTTTTGAGTCTAATTCTGACTAACGTTAGCTAAATAGCTGATTATCAGTTGTCATTTTCTTATTCAAATTTACTTTTTCTATATCAGCTTTTCAAATTTTCAAAACGAACGTTAGCGAGGGAAATTAATTTGCCGAGGAAAAATTGACACCTTTTGGAAATCAATTTTGGTCGGACTTATCTGAAGAATTGGCTATAACGTCCGAGCATATCGAGCGGCCGACCGAAGGAAGGTTGATCTGATCATGCATTGTTATTTCTTGTTTTTATTTACCACTTCTTCTAAACCGAAAGCATGTTTTTGGGAATTATAATTGGTACTGATTTCAGTTTTATTACCTAAAGTCCCTATTACATCTAGAAATGGGGAGGGAATTTTATCTTCATAAATTTCAGATAATGGAATACAAATATCTTTATTTGGCCCCCTTAAGAAACTTAAATCTGCAGCCATTGCATACTTTGGCAAAAAAGCTTCTAAACCTTCAAAGGGATGTGATGAGTAGTTTTTGTAATACTTTGATTTTATGCCCTTAGAACACTTATAAGAGCCAACTATGATTTTTTGATGATACCTAATGTTTTTATCCAATTTAGGTATACCTCCATGAGAATCTATTGTATTTAGAAGTAAAATTTCAGGATATTTAGGTACATATTGGATTAATATTGGTGATGCTAGTTTTGCATCTTTATTGTCAAAAGAGCAAAGTAATAATGGAAATCCATGAAATTTTTGTTTAAAGAAGAAAATGAGTTCTTCTTCTATTTTGGGCAATTTTGATTTGGGGATGAGATCTAAAGTATTTTTTATTGCGGTTTGATCTAAGTTGTTTAGAATCGCTATATGATAAACGCCATTTTCAACCACATAATTTGGTTTTTCATTACTGGTTCCCATCCAGTCACCTCCTCTTGTTGATGAGGGAGGATTTAATTCTTCATAAATGTTACTTAAAAAAGTAGGCGCATGTGAAGTATCGATAATAGAAGATGGACTTAAATCTTCTTTTGATTGAATGTGTAATAGCATACAATTTGGACCACTAGAGAGGTTTTGAACTCTATTCTGATACGCTAAAACATGCCTATAGCCTAGCTTTGGATGTTCAATATCCCATGCTCCAATATATGTGCTATCAAGAATTGATTTGGATGAAGTAATACACATCGTTTGCTTTTTTAGTCTAATGAGAAATAACAACTGAATAAACGCACCTCTACACAAAAGGTGCGTTTATCCAGCTTATAACTACAACTAATAACCATTGATAATCAACACTTTAATGAAAATACACTAACCGTGTATACACGAGTATTATCTGAATATAAATGGGTATATCTGGATATATTTGGTTTATAATATCTTTGATCTTAATTGTAATTCGCTCTAATATACTGCACCTCTAGAATATTTCCAAATATTAGAATGGTGCATAGGTTGACAACAGCTCTATAAAAGAAAACAAAACCTTTAATCTAAATAATATCTCTAAATTCACTTTGTAATCTACAGTAAAGCACAGTCATATTACTTTTCCTAGACTGTGGATCCGTACGAAAACAAATCAGTACTTGACAGCCTTTTTCGTAGTTGTTTGACTTCCTGATTCTAGCACGATAACATATGTTCCTGTGCTCCAATTTGAAGTATTTAAAGTCATTTTAGTTGGATGTAAATTAAGTGACATGGTCTCTAACAAATCACCGTATGCACTATACACTGATACTTTGCCTTCTGATATGCTTGCTGAGTATTGAATCGTGATTTCATCTTTAAATAGCTGAGGATTTATATCAAACTCGATTTCATTCCCAAGTGTTAATTCATCAGTATTTACGGTACTACAATCTGAATCTATGAGTGTTAGATTAGTACTACTCGAACTTGCTACCAGCCTATGATAACAATCCTCTTCATAATAGAGTGCCTCCATAAATCCATTCTCAAAATTATCTTCGATATCAACATCAACAACCAAGACTTTATGCTCGTACAATGAAGAAACTTGCGGAAATACGGTATGCCCAAAAATCATATTTTCTCCATTGAAGGATGAAATAATATCATCAACTTCAGCTTGAGATAGTTCCTCATTTGCGACTCCTCGATACCAATATACTCCTTCATCAGATCCACCATTAACTACTTCACAAGGAACATTACCTGCTGGGCAATTTCCATCCATTCCCAATCTTCCGTAGTCATTTATTTCATCAAAGGTTAAGTTTAAGTTTTTCACTTGGGGGCTTAATCCTGCATGAACTAGAATAGCAGAATTACCTGCCTTTTCTAGAATATTTTTAGATCTAAGCCATTGTCCAAGCTCCGTATTTTGATCGTGTAAATCGTAAAGCATTTCTCCTATATAGTGGCTATTTTCAAAGTATTTGTCCCGAACATATCTATAGTCGTGCTCAAAATTTAACACCTCATGATTTCCAACAATAAAGTGAACTTCACCTCCTGCTTGTTGTGCTTCTTGTTCGAGTTTATACAATAACCAGAGGCATTGAGTCACATAATTACCCCTATCAAACATATCACCAATAAAAAATAGATGGCCTTCTCCAAACGTCCAATTATAATTTTCGTCAATTACACCCGCGTTTTGTAACAAGGAGATATACGCATCAATTTGTCCTTCAATATCAGAGGTGACTAAAAATTTATCAGGCATTTCATATTCTGATTCAGGGATTTCGTGGGTTCCATTCAAATTGAAACTAAAACTATCTCCGTTTGGCAAATCACATGTCAAAACAGGGTTAGTACCCGCAGGGAAAGTGTCGAATAATGGCCCATTCTCGGTAACGTATTTCACAAGTATTTCATTATCGCGATGAAATACATAAGGTCCATCTACACTATAATCAATAGCTTGACTAATGAATTCGCAGCTAAATGATAGATCTTCATCATTACTAGATAAATTATGCAATTCTATTGCAATAATATTTACTCCTGTATTGAAATAAGAAACAGGAATGTCATATTTCACAGGATGATTTTCAAAATCATGTGGAACATCTCTGTCAGGTGTCGTCATTGCAGAAATAGGTCCTTGAGGTAAATTGAATGAGCGAGTAACTTCTTGCCCGTTAATGTATATAACTACCGCATCATCTGATGATAAGTTAGCTAATACACTCGAGATCGAACCAAGGTCTTGAATTTCAACAAACTTTCTAAAATAGTAGGTAATACTCCCATCCTCTAATAAGGTCGTTTCGTCACCATCACCAAAACCGAATTCTCCAGCGCCCAATCTCCAGGCAGAATCGTCATAATCGAAATCAGTCCAGTTCGTTCCCAAATTAGAACCATCATCCAAATACTTCCACACTGAGTTAGTTTCAAAATAGATATTTGAATAATCAGGAATTACTTCAAAATCCATTTTTGAAATATTATTATGTGTCGTAGTATCCATTTCTGAAAACACTTCTACTTCAATTGTTTTAGCACCTATTGATGTCAAATCAAGCGTTTCACTGAAGGTATGATTATAAATACTATTGGGTGCTATTGTTTGATAGATCTGATCTGTTACTTGTGTTACATCATTCAATTTATAAGATAATTCAAAGGAGTCGATAGGATTTAATCCACAGTTCTTGATTACTGTAGAAATAGAAATATCATTTTGTAAAAGCATAAAATCATCAACTCCATTTAGCTCAAGAATTCCCAAATCAAAATCAGATTGAGGTACTGCATACTCAACTACTAAAATAGGAGCTTCCTGTGGAATCCCATCAAAAGATTCAGCTTCTCGTGAGCCTGTTCCTGTTATAATAAAGGTTAATGGATTTCCAAATGTCCAGTCATTACTTGTAATCATTTCATTAACCAAGACTGACAAGTCTGGTGTTCTCTCATCAATCCCTCCTTGGTGGGTGTTAGTCCATGCGGGTACATTTGACCAATCGACTGAAGCCATTGTCGTATTTCGAGAACTGATATTTCCTGGAATTTCCGCAAATGTTTGCGAAAATGCTGAAGCTTCTCCTCTAATCGTCACATCCGTTTGAACATCACCTGTATCATCAGCGTGAAATTGAATGTAAGCATTTTGAATAATGGCATTTGTAGGGATTGTTACATCTAAAAAACGAATACCAACAGTTTGATTGTTTTGTTCTATGAAATCATCGAAGACGAGTTCTAGGTCACTACTTTCAGTGAGAATTTCAAAAGAGTCTTCACTTTCTTCAGCATCATCCGTAGATTGATTTACCTGGACAGTAAGGGTTTGTATTTGAGTATATGCAGTTGAACTTACTAAAAGAACTAAGAGGCTCAGAATATAAATAGATTTCATGCTAAAGTTATTTTCTCAATTTAAAATGATGCGGAGTCTCTAGTAGGGCCATCAATTATGTCAATTAATTAAGATGTCCCTTTTCTCATCAAACAGATGACTAAATGTTTTCTTGGTGATAGAGTTCGTCTAAAAAACTCCCTACCAAAAATACAATAAATTATGAAAGGCTTGGTGATTATATATTGCAAACTAAAAATTTGGTATAGCAAAGTAGCAACCATGACCTTCATCGTCGAAAATTGGGGATAAACTTATCAAAAAATGAAAAGTCATCGTCTCTAACGAAATCAGAAACGATGACTTATTTAATATTATAGGTGGTTATTCAAATGACTTAATTCTTCGATAAACCGTGTATTTATCGATGTCGATTTGCTCAATTAGTATTTTAGTACTTTAGAGAGGTATTGGTTTTTATCAGTTGAGATTTTCAAAACATACAGACCGCTTGCCAAGTCTTTTGTATCTATTTCTAGAATATTTGCATCCTTACGGCTTGACATAGATATTGAATTCCCAGTCAACGTAAATAGATCAATCTTAATATTTTGGCCTATTATTTCATTCAAGTCTATTTGCAAGTAATCTGAGAATGGATTAGGATATGTAGTTAGCTCTTCAATTTTCAATTCTTCGTCTGTACTGTTTGGGCCAGCCGATTCCACCCCACCCATGTCTGGTGCGGAGCCATTGTACGAAAGACCTACATCAACACCTGTATTGATGCAAGGACTGTTCGACGAGAGCCTGAAATCATTTGCCTGAGCATTTTCAAATAATGGATCTTCGTTTATAGAGTTGCCAAGATCTACAATATCAAGAGATGGATCAGATGCATCTGCATTAGAATGTAAAGTCTTGACACCAAAATCATGAAAACTACTGAAGTTAAAAGCATCTTGATCATTCCCCCAATTGATAGTATTGATCACTTCGATTCTTAGTTTTCCCAAACCTGAAGTCAAACCATCAATCCCTCCTTCTGGGCTACCAGGATTAGATATAGTTGTGTTAAATAGTCTCCACCTTACATCAGCATCATCTGTGACTTGCGTATACATCCCTCCTTTGCCATTGTTACTTATGACAGTATTGGCAACGAATACTTGTGCTGTTTCGGTATCATCTTTATGGGTAAAACTCAGTCCATAATACGTGCAGTCTGTGAACCTGCAATTGTAAACTCCTAGCGTTGCATTTCTACTTTTATTTGATATTCTAGCTGCACCACTCAATGAAAAGTGATCAGTTGCAGTAAAGTTTATCCCATCGAGCACTACGGCACCGTTTGTCACACTTCCATTACTAGAAGACACTAAAATATTCAATGCTTCATCCCCTATTCCTATCCAGTTCGTTTGGTATTGTTTAGGATTATATTCAGTAAAATCATCATTCCACCCTCCTTGGATCATGATGCTGTAGTTGCTATAAACGACCGCAGTGATAGTGGTGAGGTAACTCCCCTGTGACAATCGGATCACTTGCAAGCTTTCGTCTGAAGCATTGACCAAAGTGTTCAAATCCAAAACGTCATTAGGGCTTAAGTTTGTTATACTAGGAGAATTACTATTGTTGGGGTTCGTTGCCAATTGAAATTCAAATAAGTTCAATATTTTGTCATCATCTTCATCTCCCCATGCATCTTCAGGGTCGGTCGGATCAAGTCCATTACTAACCTCCCAATCATCATCCATCCCATCATCGTCTAGATCCGCAGTTAGAGAATTGAATTCAGTAAGGTTTTCATCCGTTTTATTTTCCGGAAAGATCAGCTCGTGCGCTTGTTCTGCTTGTAGGTCTTCTAAGCCATCAAGTAATATTTCTTGGTCATCACTCTGTTGAGTTTGCCCTGTAGAATTAAATGAAGCAAAGAGAAATGCAGCTGCTAAAAAGTGTAATTTAGTTGTTTTCATGATTTTAATAATTCAGTAATTTTAGTAAGTTAATCGTTAATTTATTGAATCTAAGATAAAACTTATTAGTAATTACTAGTTAAAATCTAGTAGGAATAAAGGAAAAGGAGATTTTCGTTTTGTTGAATCCATGTCGTGGATATAGCTAAGGCTATCTAAAGAACGCGAAGGATTCTTCTGAATTTCGAATGGCAAAATGATCCCTCATCTAAAACGGGGCCATCGATTCAATCTATGGCAACTAAACATTTGATTGCAAAACTAATAACTAAATCAGCTCTATGCTTAAGCGGGTTTGACCAAAGAAATCGAAATAAATAAATTAGAAAATTCATGAAATTAAGGTCCCATAATTTTCACCAATAAGTATTGTTAATATGTAATTAATGCTCGAAGAATCTCTGTGACTTTAACTACCAGGTCTTAATTGTTCGTCCTCTAATTGAAAACAGAGTGTCGACTTTTTAAGTCCATAGATTCTGCCATTCTTGGCTTCATAGTTATTGTATATTTTGCCATTTTCTCTCCAAGACTTTTGCATTCCTTGCTCTTTGCCATCCACAAGTGTGATCTGTTTGAATTTAGCACCACTTTGATACCATTGCATTTGTACGCCTTGAGCAATCCCATTTTCAAAATTAGACATAGACCGAAGATTCCCATTTCCCCACCACGACTGAGTCTTTTCATCTCGTTTTCCGTTCACATATCTACTTTCAAAACTTAACGTTCCATCATCAAACCACTTCTTGAAAAAGCCATCTCTTTTGCCAGATTTATATGCGTTCGACTCTACCAAAGTTCCGTTAGGCAAATGCACTGCAGTTACACCCGTAAATGGTTCATTTCTATAATAAACCAAACCTACAGTTCTCATGAGTTTTGTAGAATCCTTAGGCACCATTACTGGATCGGAATCATGCATGAAAAAAGTAGAATAGCTACTTGAGCTATCCTTCTCTTTACATCCTATCAATAATATTAATAACAGCCATAAGTATGACTTATTAGTTGCTAATTCCATTTGGTGTACCTTGATAATCTCCAGGAAATAATATGTAATATTCACTGAGGTATAGTTCATTTTGAATATGGTAATGATACTCTCCATCAGCATTATGCGGTGTAGGTCCGAAATGCCCTCCAGATTCATCTAAATCTGATGGGTATGAACCATCATAATCTCTTCTACCGTAAAGGAAGAAACCATCAGATATTATACCAATCAAGTTTTCATCATCTTCAGACCACGCTACAGGCTCGAGGTGGTAATGATATGACATAGGCCCAGTATGCGCGCCATTACAGTCTAGCGAGCCCACTGCATTGTCAAGAGGCACATTAGGTCCTTCTTGATCATTATAAATAACAGAACCACTAATAGCTAATCCAATAGCTCCAAGTCCCGTAGCAGAAGATGAATTTGCAAGCTGCGGATCTTCTGGTACTGTCAATGTAAATGACCCATTAAAGTTATCAATATCTCCTGGAGCCATGTTTGCTTCAGTTGTACAGATAGGATCAATATTCAGAGGGTTTGTATCTGACCAATAAGGAGATTCATGATTTGGTAATCCATCTGTCTCTATTACTACTTCATCACCATTAAGATATATAGTATACGATGCTGCATCAAATTCAGCAAATGCTGGGTGTAATCCACCTGTATCGTCTTCATCTTCACAACCGTCTAAATCAGCATCTGTTTGATTTGGATTATAATCTTCAGGACAGTCATCATCTTCATTGATGATACCATCACCATCGATATCTAGATCACATACATCTCCAAAATTATCTCCATCGATATCAGATTGGTCGGAATTTGCTGATTCCGGGCAGTTATCATTTTCATTGATAATCCCATCTCCATCAATATCCAAATCACAAGAATCACCAAAACTATCATTATCAATATTTGATTGATCTGCATTTGCTAACTCTGGACAATTGTCAAATTCATTATCGATCCCATCACCATCGATATCAGAATCACATACATCCCCAATGTTATCATTGTCTTGATCTTCTTGACCTGCGTTAGCTATATTTGGACAATTATCATCTTCATCAAATACTCCATCTTCATCAGAATCAGAATTAGAGTTCGTATCATATATATTATCCACTGTTTCTCCCAACTGTATTAATGTCCAGCCTTCTTCATGGTAGATATAAAACTTATTTGCTACCTCATCGAAATAGAGTTGTCCCGGTACAGGTGTGCTTGGCACATCAGCCGCCTCAATTCCTACAATCACTGAAGACTGAGTAAGCTGAACAGAATTACCACCAGATAGACTCAATTCATTTCCATCCAATGACAGTTCTTGCAATTCATTTTCTGGATCAGAATCCGCATCATCTATATCAACGGGAGGAAGAAGAATACTACCTCCACTCGAAAGACTGATTTCATTTGCATTTATCGATAAGGTTTGGATCTCATTTGCCGGATCAGAATCCGCATCATCTATGTCAACAGGAGGCAGAAGAATACTACCACCATTCGAAAGACTGATTTCATTTGCATTTATCGATAAAGTCTGCATTTCATTCGTTGGGTCTGCATCTGCATCGTCTACATTCTCAGTATATTTCGAATAATTCGCATATGGAACACTGTGAAATGGAGTCGTAAACTCAACATCATAAGAACCATCCGCCGAAATATCAATTCCTACACTCACATCTCTAGAAATAGACCATTCTAATCCTTGATAATCACCAGATGTATTTTCTCCATTACCTATGATTAACGAAAATAATCCTGCGGCATCAGTTGTCAAATCATGTGTTTCAGAGAAATCAATATCTCCATTAGAATTATCTAATATGCTTATTTGAACAATTATAGATTCATTCGTAATAGCTACACCATCAGCTCCTCTTGCTATACCTTGAAAATTTAAGCCGCTTGGTACTTGGGCTATTATGTGCACCAAACCAAGAAATACAAAACTTATTGTTAGTATAAATTTATTCATGTTTTGAAGTTTTGTTAAATGTTTATTTTATTAATTAAAGTAGAAAAAGTCTTTTCTGTAGATTTCAACCTAAGTATATACATCCCATTTCTGATAGCGCTCACATCAATCGAAGCCTCATTGATGAGACCAGAATCAACCGACTTACCATCCAAAGAAAAGATTTCAAAAGACTTCAGGTCTTGATCTTCGGATTCAATATTTAGAACTGTTGCTGTTGGATTGGGAAATACCGAAATATTATTTTCACTTAGATCATTGGTTGAAATGATTATTCCATTGATCGGCTGTATTATTCCATTACTCAGGCTTACTTGATTATCCGTATAAGTAGATATTATATTTTCACCAATGGTGTATCCAACCTGATAATTAGAATTTGAAACTGTATGACCCGAAGATGTAGTTCCACTTTGTGCACAACATAAAATAGGAAGCAAGCTTATTGCAATGATATAGTAGTAGTTTATAAATTTCATATCCGCTTTTATTAGAATTATAACTATCCTTCGCCTTGCACTATCGCACAAAAGTTGATTGATATAAACGTTAGACTCTGCTAAAAGCTTTTTCCTTCGCTAAGTATGTATTTTATTTATTATATAAATGGATAGGTGCACCTCAACACACGAATAATGCACGCAGTTAAATTTCAAAAAAGCATTTTATCGTTATACCAATCAATCTTGTTTGACATTAAAGTTAGATGTATCGGAAAGATCAAATAGCCTGCGACTAATCGTTATAATTGATTCGTTTTGCATCTTACTTTAATCAGTTCTTGTAAGGGTAATAGTATATCTAAATGGAAGGTAACTGGTCAAGTGTCTTTAGCGAGCGCAAAGCTTCTATGATACCCATTATTATAGCCTTCATTCAACCTTTCTTAAATGGCTATTCAGTATCCAAAACATATTAGTCGTTAATGCCCTTATTTCAAAAGGATTTTGATTTCTCAACCCACATGTTTCTATGCCTCTCCACCATCCGTCTGCAGCATAGAAATCAATTGATATTTCTCTGCAATCAGATAACCCATTGTTATAAATCCTATTTAATTTATTTGCGGGAATGCGACTTAACAAAGATATTATATACGATCGCTCTTCATTAGATAAGTATATTGTATCTGTATTATTTCTGTTTGGCCAATCATCATAACTAATATTGCACCTACTTTCATTTGAAAGATAATTATAATTCATCCAAAATTGAAAACTAGGTTTAAATTCTTCTTTAACGGAGAAATTGAAAATTGTAGAGTCAATTTGTACAGGTTGATTATCAAGTTTAACAAGGCAAAATCTTCCGTTATCTATACATAACATATTATCCTCTATTTTCACATCGTACTTATATTCTAAAGAATCTCTTATTAAGAGAATTGTATCTCCATATAATTTATAGTTGATGAATTTACCTTCGATAGAAAATTCATTGTTTGCTCGTAATAGAGGCAATTCAATCTTTTCAGAATCTATATAAACGATATCATTTATATCAAACAATGTAGGATAGCTTGTTGGATAGAATGTTCTAAAAGGAACAACAATACTATCTGTACTAATAGTCTTATACATCCAAGCTCCTGAAATATGCATGTTTTGTTCTTCTTCACATGACAGAAATATTACCACCAATATCAGAACAAGAAAATGTATTTTAGTATGCTTCAATTTTAATTTTAATTTCGCTATATCACAAAGGAATACAAACTAAGTCAAGCTCAAAGGTCAATCAAAAAACAGATCTCTATTGACGGATAACATGCGATTTCATCTTTTGTGGGCCCCTATTCCTTAATTATTCTCTTAATAATAAACTCCTCTCCAGTATTAATTGATAGGATATATATACCACTTGGAAATTCAGAAATATCAATAGTTTGATTTTTCAGCGTTAGTTCTTTTATGGTCCTACCAAAATTATCCATCATCCTAATTCCAGCTGATTCAACGCCCTCTACTTCAAATCTACCTTTAGTTGGGTTTGGGTAAATTTCTATCTCACGCTCTTTATTATTAGTAATAGTAATCACTTTTGAATACTCAAACTTACCATCAAAATCAATTTGCTTGAGTCTGTAATAATTTATTTCTGAGTATGGATTGACATCTTCAAAACTATAATAAAATAATTCGTTTGAAGTCCCTTGACCTTCAACAAAATCAATTATATCCCAGTCGTTTCCATTTATTGATTTTTGAATTTCAAATCCCAAATTATTAAGTTCACTTGCCGTTGTCCAATTGAGCAGTATTTTTTCTTGGGTAAGGTTCGCTTTAAACTCCAATAATTCGACGGGAAGTGAAGCACAAGTGGGAGCGGATATTGATGAAATTCCTATATCAGAAGTGACCCAATCATCATTTCCCATATTAATTAAAGTTCCAGTATTACCATTCCCAGTTGCATCTGACAATGAATTTCCAGTACTTTCATTAAATTGATAATTCGCAACTAGACAACTAGAAGGTGTAGATGGATCTGAGAATTCACCATTATATAAAGTGCTTAATTGATTTGAGGTCAAAGCTATATTCCAAATTCGTACTTCATCGATAAATCCAAAAAAGTGATCATTAAGTAATGCCTGCCTCCAGCCTATCCAGAAATCATCTTGTCCAGGAACAATATCCATAATTATTCCTGTAGAAGCTTCTGTGTAAACTTCCGAGCCGTTAGCATAAGCAAAGTAATTGGATCCGTCGTAAGTAACCGCTAAATGTGTCCATGTATTATTTGGAATACTAAATCCTGTATTTTTAAAAACCCAATCATTCCCAATTGCAAATAAAAAGACACCATTTTGAATAGCTATTTCATATTCTCCTTCTTTATTAAGAACTATTTGAAATCCTGAAGAAGAAACTTGCTTTACCCAAACTTCCATAGTAAGAGAACTAGTAAGGGTCATAGCCGCAGAGGATGGGACATCAACATAATCATTAGACCCGTCAAAGCTTAAACAATTATTTTGACCGTAAATAAAATTGGTAAGGGCAAAGAATAAGATGAATGCGATGTTTTTCTTTTTCAAAGTGTTTTTGGTTTATTGTTTTTTATCCTGACTAATATTTGCTAGTCAACTGATTATAGGTGATCACCTTTCACCTCAAATATAATTATTCTATCAATCTTATTCAACTTCTTAAGAGATTGTCGGCTAGGACCATAGCAGCTGTTCACCTGTAGGAATATCTGTCGTCTCTGTATCGCACCTCACGGAGACGACAGATATCTAGTGTTATTAAGAGTTAACATCATTTTTCTATTTTTTCGAAAGGTAAAATGATGTTAACTTCTTATTGAGATTGCCAATTTAAAGCTCTTTTAAAATTTCTTCTTTGCTAATATGGAATATACCAACGGAAATTTATTTCCAAATTGTTTTATTCGATATTTTCCAGATTCAAATTCCTCGCTTCCTGGTAAAAAAGGGTATGGAGAATAACAAAATTCATTCAGCTGTTTAATTTCTAAGTCCTTTTTAATCAAGCTATTTGAAACCTCACCAATACCATGATTCCAACAAACATATTTTGATTTTATATTGGCAGTTTTGTCTGCGTAGGTTCCTGTTTCTTCTTCAATTATTGGCTCAACATTATTATAATGATAAGCTACTTTTTTCAAATCATCATCGAACATCCAAACTACTGGGTGAAATTCTACAAAAACAAATTGTCCTCCAGGTTTTAAAAAATGCTTGATAACCTTGGCCCATTCATTTAAATCTGGCAACCAAGGAATGGTGCCATAACTTGCAAAAACAATGTCGAACTCTTCGTCTAGATTTTTTGGCAAATCATACACACTCGAGCACACAAACCGGGCAGAGGATTTGGTTTCAATAGCCAATTCTTGTGCTTTTTTAATTGAATCGTCTGAAAGATCAATCCCTACGGTATCCGCGCCCATTCGGGCCAATGAGATCGTATCTTGTCCGAAATGACACTGTAAATGAAGGATCTTTTTTCCTTTAATATCTCCCAACAAATCCAATTCAATATCATGCAAGGATGATTTCCCATTCAAAAAGGCTGGCATGTCGTAGAAATCAGAATTCAAGTGCGACTCTAGGCGATTATTCCATGATTCTTTATTTATTTCTAAGTAATTTTCCATTTAGTTTATTTTAATATTTATATCGTAATTAATAAATTTGTTGTATCCTTAATCAAGGCCTGATGGTCTATTTAATTCACAATTTAAAAATAAAAGTAATTGATTGAATTGAAACAAAATTGTATGAAAACGAAATGGGGTATAGAAAAATAAATCCTTCAATAGAACTATCTCCTTTTGTGGATCATTTCTGGATGATTGATATACAAGAAAAGGATCTTCAGTTTACACATACCATTCTTCCCTATGCTTGGTTTGAACTCCTATTTAATTTAGACGATAGTTCATCTAGTGAGGGGAAGTACATTGGTCAGTTTTCTAAAAGCTACACGATTTGCTATCAAAAACCATATCGAGCTGTTGGTATAAGTTTGAAGCCGAGTGCAGGTAATGCTTTATTCCCCATACCTGCAAATAAATTAATAGACCAGTACATTAATTGGTCAGATTTGGATGTTAGCTCGAACTTACATGAACAATTGGTTGAAGCTAAAAGCACAGAAGCTATAATTCTTTTACTCGAAAGTTACATATATGAAAAACTAAAAAAACATAAGATAGATCAAATGGCTGCCAATCTTTCTCAGCGAATAGCAAATAAATCTGATCACGGGATTGACACTTCTCTTTTTTCATCGATCGGACTAACTAGAAGAAGGATTGAACAACGATTTTTAGAGTCGGTAGGAGTATCAATGGGTCTGTTTTTAAGGAAGTCTCGTTTTGATGCCGGAGTTGATTATCTGGCTCAAGGAAACAACAAAATTTTGACGCAAGTCGGTTTGGATTTAGGATACTACGATCAAGCTCATTTCTCTAGAGAGTTTAAGGAATTCGCGGGTGTTTCGCCAAAGCAATATCGAAATAGCCTTAAACAAATGACAGAAATAGAAAGATTACTTCAATACTCGAATAATTACTCTCCCATTCATAAAAATTAGCTTCTTTATTTATTTCAAATCCTGCCTTAGAATATCTTCTTATCAAACTTGTAACGGCTTAGAGATTTTTATTCCTTTCAATTCTCTTATTTTTTTTACTTATATTCTTCGTCTATCATTGTTCAGGATATAGTTCTACCCTCTTATTCTTTTTTATTAATGGATTCAAAAATCCTTTACCTTATCAGAATTTACTTTTTTATCGTGGATACTGTATAACGTCCCTATAGCATTCGGAGTCTGACTAAGAGGAAAATTACATCATGCACAGCGCTCTAGTCAGTTATCTCAATTCCTAATGTTCAACAGTTCATTTTTCAACTCACTATTGGCATTGGATTCTTCAGTAGTTAGAGTTCCGTTCATTAAATTGACTTGTTCGTATGGATCATTTATTAAATTGTACATTTCTTCACTCCCAGTTGAATTGACAATTAACTTAAATTCATTATTTCGAATTGTCCAAGCATCATTATTACCATCATCCATTTCTGAATATTGGTAATTCCGTATCGTTGTGGTTTGTGACAATAGTGTTTTAAAGCTTTTACTGTCATTAATTTCAGTTGAGCTTACTCCTGCAATTTCAGCAATTGTAGCAAATAAGTCGGTACTCGTCACCAAGTTATCATCCGTTCCCATTCGTGAAACCCCTTTGCCAGAAATAAACATGGGTACATTGATTCCACCTTGATATAAAGTTCCTTTCGCTGTATTAGAAGAATAAGGTGATTGTGCCGCTTCATTGGGTGTGCCATTATCTCCCAAAAATATTACTATAGTATTATCTCTTTTTTCGACAGGCATGCTGTTCAATAATCGACCAATTTGAAAATCCATAGCTTCTATAGCCGCCATATAATATGGAATAGGATCTAATCCGTCTTCATATTCAACTAGATCTCCCTGACTATGCATATTACTGGGTGGTGCATGAAATGGTGTATGTGGGGCATTGTAAGCTAACCATAAAAACCAAGGCTTTGATTGTTCATTGACCCAGTTGATAGACAGATCGGTAAACGACTGAGTAATATAATCGGTCTGCAGAGTTCCTACTCCGTCCTCTGTAAGCTGCCATTGATAATAATCATTAACTGCTCCTCGAAATAGACCAGAATAATAGTCAATTCCAAATGACTCTGGATTTATACTTGAATTGTTTCCTAACAAATGCCATTTTCCAATTATTGCCGACGAGTAATTATTATTAGTTTCATCACTAATGTATTTTTGTAAGCTTACCTCTGATTGATCAAGTTCGTCACTTGCCCATTTCACATCAGTTCGATATCCATACTTCCCCGTTAATATTGAAGCTCTAGTGGGCGTGCATGTCGGATAGACCCATAGATTATTAAAAGTAAGACCATTATTTCTGATGGCATCTATATTGGGCGTATTAGGTTTTATGATTCCCTCTGTGTAACCGCTGATTGCATCTTTACCTAAGTCATCCGCTATTATCAACAATATGTTAGGAGAGTCTGTCTCATTGGGTTCGGACTGATCATTTTCGGAGCACGATAAGCACATTGTCACTACTAGTAAATAAAATATCCAGTTGAAGTAATTCATATAGATTAACTATGTTTTTTAGAAAGCAATTTTCATTTATTTGACTGTAAGAATAGAGCCACTAGAAATGGTAAGTTCTCCACAATCAGGAATCTCAAAAGAAACGGTATCAATAAGGCAATCTGCATCGATGGTTACGCTGCCGTTATATCCCAATGGAGGAGAAATGCCCACATCCCAATTTTCATCTAAGAAATAATTATTGTTTACATTACCAAGAAAGGTAAATGCCTCAATAAAAGGATCACTATATTTAATTTCGGTAGCAATACTCGTATCTGTCAATGTTTTCAAGAATGCAACTAATGATGACTTTTGATCTGTTGTGAAATTCAATTGAACAGGATCTCCATTAGCATCTGTTAATGCCGGAGAAAGGGTTGGGTGAGCCTGTATTCCGCTATTGTAATGTTCTACTACTTCTTCTAAGGTAGCAAATCGACCATCATGCATATATGGAGCGGTTAATTCAATATTACGGAGAGAAGAAGTTTTAAATCGACCATCAAAAATTGGATTATTAGGAAATGTAGTACCCGCTCCAGGATCAGTAGTCGTTAAATCCAATCCATTATTTTGCGGACCAGGATTAGCACTAATAAATGCTTCTGTTGTATGACAGCCAAAGCAAGCACCTCCACCATTAGGGATAGTTTGTAAGAACAACTGTTTACCTTGGTTTTCTTCCGTTGTAAAATTCGGAAAATTTGGCCCAGGTCCCGGTACTTGAGCTCTACCTATATCATACTTACTGCTATAACTTACGATGCTTCGAACAAACTGTGCTAGAGATTTAGCTATTCGATCAGTTGTCACTTCAGTATCACCGAAGGCATTAGAAAACAGTTCTGGATAATACGATTGTACTGAAACAATACTATCTAGTTGAGTTAAAGTCAGACCCATTTCCACGGAATCTTCGAATGGCATCAATACTTGCTCCTCAAGGGTGACTGCTCTCTCATCCCAAAAGAATCGACCTCTTTGATACCATCTAGAATTGATAAGTGTCATAGAATGTCTACCAGTACTACCTCCATCAAACCCCACGCTTAAGGTATTAGGATCACTAAACCCATTCTCTGGTTGATGACATGAAGCACAAGCAATAGTACCATTAGCACTTAGTTTTTTGTCATAAAACAATACTCTTCCTAGCGTTGCACCATGATCTGAAATTATATTATCTGAGGGTGTGTTATCTGTTCCATTGATCGATGTAGGTAATGCGGAGTTTGCTGCATCGGTTGTAAAATGAGCGGGCAGATTCAACGTACTATAATCATACGGAGCACTTGGAAGTACTGGATCAATAGAAGCTGTGGAAGAATTAGTTCCACTTAGAAAAATAGAAATTAAGCTGATCAAAACGAAAAAAAATGGTTTCATTAATCTGGTTTGTAACCTGTGGGGAAATAGAATCTTTAAAAAATTATTGAGGCGTTCCTTTAAAACATCCAATATTGTAAGGGAAATCGTACGTCCAATGATAATGATATAATTCAATCATTTCTCCATCCCAAAGAACAGTGTGTTTATGACCATGACATTCATCTAAATCCTCCGATGTCAGTATCTCACCATCCTCTCCATGAGGACCATAAATACCGAATCCGTCAAGCATATAACCCATAATTGCTGAATGCCCAGAAGTATGCGGATGAATGTGATCTTGGAGATCTTGTGCTGGAAAATGATAATGGTATCTTTCTGTACCATCTGTATGACCTCCGAACCTATCCAATATTTCATGAGCGGCTGCATCTGTCCCTAATGTTGATGCGCCATGGTAAATTGCCGCTCCCGTTAATGAGAACCCAGCAGGCCCGAAAAACACACAATTAGGAGTGGTAGCAACTTCTGGTATTGCCGGTAATATATAGTTTACATCCTGCTCTGATATGATGTTGGGGTTCTTATCATAATCCCATGCTTCTGTACCTTCTTGTATAGGAAAAGTACCCGTAGGGTGATTAGGTAAATTATTACCTATAATGACTCGATTACCATTGTCATCCAAACTAATGTCAAATTCATGATTCCAAATATCCTCTCCTTCTACTTGGGGTTTTCTTGTGTAATCCCAAGTACCATCGGCATTTGTCCAATCGCTAGCATCGTTAGCCCCTGCACCATCAGAAGGCAGGCCACAGAGCCATAATGATAAAAAATCTGGTTGTGGATCGCCTTGATTCCTGATCAGAATATCTGTAGGACTAGATCCTCCAAATGGCAAAGAAGATAAATCGACCGTTTGTTGACTTGTTGGTTCTTCGCTGTTCTCCATACCCTCACAGCCCACTATCATAAACGATAATAATAAAAACATTACAAGTATCGATTGGGGCGAATTGACAAATTTCATAGATTATTTTCTTATTGATTTAATAGGTTTTTAATTTGGACTAATTAATTAATGAATGGTTTAATTTGGCTGGGTTTTTATTGATTAATGATTGGTTTAATTTGGTTGGGATTTTATTGATTCTAATTGGTTACATCGACTATAGTCTTTGGCGTCTCTCTAAAGTAATTACATCATTAAAACTGAGATACCTATCGAAGTACTTAATTAATATTGGTACGCCCAAATGCATAACTTTAAGTGAATACAACAAAACATTGCGTGTGATTATTCACAAATCATAGCATGTTGCTTTACTTTATTTATCGATCTAATTGATGAATGTGGGCATTAAATATAGGTGTATCGCACATAGTATGTCGTGCCGATAAATAACACCGAAAAATAAAAGACCTTTTTCTGTGAAGACCTTTCCTTTTTCTCAACTTTCGTGAAAATGAAATAATTAAAACTAAATATTGTTAAAGTTTCTACTTTTTATAGGATGTAGTGTTGTGCGTTCGGCTTTTTTTAGTCCAGTGATTTCCATTTTCCTTTTTTGAAAAAAACGCTATGAAATTTTTGTGACCTAAATACTAAGTAAAAATTCCACCTATCTCTATAAGTTGTTGGATTACTTTGTAAAATGTGATTTGTTGGTTGTTCCATGTTAATAACTAGTCTTGCAGACCTATAAACGGTTGATGTTCTAATTGTTCCTTTATATGTTCTTAATATCTTTTCATTATCAGTTTCGTAAAAGAATATTGAGTCTTCCTCTGTAATTTCAAACCTATAGTGATTGTATTGCCAATTTGTTTGTCGCCCCTTGAAATACTCTCTATTAACCACATATGTACCATAATAATCATTTTTATCCAATTCAATTTTTGAAAACAACCAATTGACGAAACTAAAAAACATGATAATTCCAATAAGGAATAGCCATATTAATGCAATTACTTTTCCTAAAAATTAATTTTTTGAAACAAGCCATATTATAATTAAAATTCCTGTTAATGGAATAACAATAAAAAGAACTAACCCAAAAAGAAAACCGTATCCCATTTTTTATATTTATTTTCTTCCTTCCTCTTGTTAACGCACAACGGCTTAGCATACACGCCGCGCCGATCGAATGGGAGGGATGGACGTTGTATGCATTGTTCTCTGCCTTTTTTATTTATAAGCCGAAATCGAAAAACGTATTTTTAATGTTATCTAATATAGCTAAAATCTTTATTTGTTGTATTTTTTTTATTTATGATGATTAATGTTTATGCTGATTAGTTCTCTTTATTTGAGACAAGATACTGCTTGAAACTTTTACAAAAAACGATATATATATATCTATATCTGTGAATTGGTATACTAGTCTTAGATTTCTTTCTAACTATTCTTATCATCTAGTTAATATTAAGATTTCATTCTCCTTCATTAGGTTACCTTGTTGTTAAATCATCTGTAGAGATGGATGAAATTATTTTCCAACAAGGATTTTTTTCCAAGGATATTGGGTATTTTTAGGAATATTTTTCCGTACAACTTTCTTTACTTCCATTTGGATCTGGCTTTATGTTTTTTCAGGAGTAATAATTAAGACAATAAACAAAACTCAAATTGGATATATTTTTTTCAAAAAACATCTTGATATTGAAAACAAGCTATTAAGGTCTAGGGGAAGTATTTTATTTGCAATGATGACTTTTGGATTTATTATTTGTGGAAATAATATTTTTGCAATTTAATTGTTTTGAATAAATTAAAACCATGGTAATCAAGTAGATTTTTTTCGTAGGAACGGATTTAAAAATAGAGAAGTCCTGAATTATAAGTTGGGCATTTTTGCTCATAGTGGTGAACAACAAAAAATAGTATTATGGATATATCATTTCTTTTTATGTCCTTGACATTAGAGTATTAAATTATCAATTGTGAAGGAGATTGGTGAATCTATATTAAAGCTTTCTAACTCAGATTCAATATCAATTTCTTGTAAAACTAATTCGGCGGGACGTTGGTCTTTAAAAGAATCAATTGCTGTGGGGATTTTTATATTCGATAGTCGCTCAATTAAAGAAATATTTACTTGATAAGTGGAAGCATTATCAAACTGCATAAATAATTCTTCATCAGAACCGCTTTTTTCTAAATCCATTATAATCCCATTGTCCATAAATAACTTCCTTTGGGACATCATAAATCCAACTCTATAAAGTTTGCCATCTTCTTTAGGGAAAACTACTACTTTCCAAAATAGAATTGGAAGTAAAATTGTATTGCCTTTTATTTGAGTAACGAAAGGAGGGTCGAACTTACTTAAAATAGGTCCAGTAAAGACACAAATTTTTAAAGATTTCTTTTTAGTTTCTTTATGTAAAATATAGTTTTCAAGTCGTTTCCAAATCCTTCTATTTAAGTCTTTATGTTGAGGTACAGCATTAGGATAAAAAAATGTTGCATCTGCTGCTGTTTGAGCTAATTCCAAAGTATTTCCCCATTGCACATCTTCTCTTTTAGTCATGTGTCCTTTATCAAAGTTGCCATTTTCGGCACTATATAATTTTTGACCCCACTGATTCTTTTTTACTCTCTTATCTTTTTTCCAGCTATCATTTCGCTCTGCTTGTTTAAACAAAATTCCATCAATATTTGATGCTGTGTAAAAAGGAAATTTCCTAGATGCAGATAATTGAGTACTGAAATTCCAGTAATTAAGAATAGAATCATCATTGCCTACAACAGCAGCAAGGTCATCTATATTTGTTTCCCCTAATTTAGGAAGAGGAACCTTACCATCCTTTACATCATGGATTAGAAAGTTTTCATCATATCCATTAAACTTTATTTTATCAACAGGTAAAGGCTTTTTTTTCCTTTTCTTTAGTATGAAATCAATAATAGCATTTATATTAATTCCTTGATTACAATATTTTGTTCCAAAATCATTTTTTTCAATTTTCTTTATTCCACCACTCTGATGCATTGCAACAACTTTCCAATTAGAGTTAAAAACAGGTGAGCCTGAAGAACCTTTCATAGTATCTGTTAAGTACTGAATTTTATCTTTTTGAACATCAGTTATAATATTATGGTAAAGTGAAATTTGTTTAGGCTGACCTGCAGGATGCTGGATAACATTTACAAAGTCATTTTTCGAGACATCTATTTTTTCTAACAATAAAAATCCAAATTGTTCTAATTCTTTTGTATCATCCTCTAATTGGAAAATAACAACATCATTTTTGTTTATTGGAGATGTACACCAAAATCCATTTGATTTAATTTTAAATTCTTTTGTTTTCTTTAAATCATTATTTATATCAATTTCATAATTGAAAATGATTTTAGCGGAATTGAAATTTTCTTTACTATTTATTACATGATGATTAGTCATGAAATAAGTTTCATCCTTTTCTGGAATTCTAAAAAGGAAACCTGTGCCAACATCAGTTGAGGTTCCTTTTGTTATTTCAATTTTTGCAACTGAACGACTTGCAGCGATTCCTCTTTTCAAGAAATTAATAGGAAGTAAACTATTTGAATCAAAAGTTAATACTTCAAGTGTATCTTCATCAACATCCTTCCAATTCGCAACAGAATCAAATATAGGACTAAGAGAGTAATTGACTTCCTTATCTTTGAGTGCGGATATTAAGAAAGGATTTTCTGGATATTTCTCTAAAAGGGATTCTATCAAATTCTTGACCTTACTATGCTTATTTGCTTCATCAATAACACTATGCCATATATCTGAAGCTGTACCATTGAATCTTATATCTTGTACTTTTAAGCCCGCAGCTTTTACAAATTTTGTTATACTATCATGATGAGGTACTAATTCACTAACCGTATAATTGAGTTGAGAAAGTCTTTGATTCCAAGCCATGTTTTTATATTAAATGAATTTCGTTTTCAGATCATAAATAAATTTAAAAGAATCGTTATCACCGTATTTTTTATTTATTTCATCCAAAAGAGTTTTCATGGTTATTTCATCGAATTTATTTCTATGTAACTTAGAGATTGCATCTTTCCATATATTTTCTGAAGATGAGTAAGTTAATAAATCAGATTCTTTACCTCCTGCATTTTTCCAAAGAGTTGTTAAGGAGTTAATATTCGGATATAAGTCTATAATTACCTCTGTTACACTTTTCCACCATTCTTTTTTAGTGAATTTTTTATTTACCCAGCCCCATACAAATATTTTTATCTGTTTAAGAGAGCTTAATAATTCATAACATTCAGATAATGCTTTCCTCCATGATTCCCTTTGTTTTGCATTGTTATAAATTTGAATTGCAGATTTTTTATAAGCTTCTTTTGATACTATTTTTCCCAATTGAACAGCTTCAACGGCATTAATTTCACCTTTGTAATTTGATAAATAATCTTTAATATTTGAATCTGTAATTTTATCAAAGGTTTTAAAAATGGGTAAAACCGTTTTTAAATTCTGGCTATTAAAATATAAAAAATCACTAATAGCTTTTCCACTTGTGATGTAATCAGAAAGTATTTTATCATCAGGAATATCTATGCTTGAATCTTTACTCAAAGATTCTAAGAATACAGTAGAAGTTTTTTTAAGAAAACCTTGTTTAATAGAATAAGGTAATTTCTCCCATAATTGTTCTCTTTTTGAATAATTTAAGATGTTAGCAAAATCTGAATCTGCAATTTTATTTAAGATATTTTTATCAATCGAAACATTTGTTATTATAGCATCAAATAATGAAAATATTTTCTCCTTAGGTTTCTTAAATCCCTGCGTGAGTTTATTCCCTTTCTTAATGAAATTTAACCAAACCTTT
Organism: Herpochondria borealis; assembly: GCA_032274145.1. Lineage (NCBI taxonomy): Eukaryota > Rhodophyta > Florideophyceae > Ceramiales > Ceramiaceae > Herpochondria > Herpochondria borealis. Next base: position 24,082 of record JAVCKV010580574.1, read on the forward strand.
TGCCAATTTTTATTTGTAAAATCTATATCATCTAGAAGTTTATTATTATTACAAGTTTCACTTGCAATATTAAGTAATCTAATATCTCCATTTTTTACTGCAAAATTTATAAGTGATTTTGGAGCCATACTGGAGGTAATAATAAGAATGCCTTTTATAGATTGATTGTTAGTGTCTACAGAGATTTGTTTCTCTAGAGCTACAGAATTATTGAAATTGAAACTTAATAATTTAGCATGAAAACTAAACCAATTTCTTTCCAGAGCTAATTGTATCAATTGTTCGAAACTTGCCTTAGTAATTTTCTTTGATAATTGGTTTGTGAAAAAAAATTCAACGTCGTTAGATGAACGGATGTAGGATTTGATTTTTTGTAAAACAGTAGTATCAAAGTTTATCCAGTTGAAAATAACCGCTACCTTTTTATCAGTTAAAATATTTAGGAAGTTACTTATATGTTCGTTGATTAGAATAGTCCACCAATTCGCAACTTTCGTTTCTTCTAATTTGGAAAATAAAATTGAATAGTTATTTTTCTTGGATAGTGAAAAAGAAAATAAATTTTTATCCATCCATTTTTGAATTGACTGTGATAAAGCAGTCTTACTGTTTTTGAAACTTTTAATTTTAAATGTTTTAAGAAAAGGCAATAGTTCTACATTACCTTTTACAATCATTTCTCCCATTTTATGAATTAATTGCTCTTTAAATTTTTTGCCTTTAAGTTTTTCTGGAGAAAATTCAGCAACGACATGAGCTAAAGTATTAAGTTTTTTAAAATCAGTAATAGTTTTGAAATTTTCAAATGTATCTAAGATAATAGCAACTTTGCTAATTTGTTTTCTTAATATAGGGGTGGATTCTATTGTTTCTTCAAAAAGGCTAATTCGTTTTTTTGCATCTTCATTTTTTGCTAATAATTGTTCTTGGAGACTTGTAAGTTCAACTTTATCATGTTCTCTTACGATACAAAAATTACTATGATTAAACTTACTTTCAATATTTTCAGGAGTAGTTATGAAATTGATTTTATCTTTTTTAATAGAGTCAGTTCCAAAATGGATTCCAAAATAAAACCGTTTTTTTTCATCTAAAGAAAGTAATTCCCAAAATTTAAAAACAGCATCTTCAAAATTCATTTCACCAACCCAGACAATAGTATTTTTGAATTTATCTAGAAGAGTAAAGGCATTGATTACTTTTGTAAAACGATTAGACAAATTTGAATCTTGCCTATTTTTCTTCTTCGAAGAAAGATTTATTTCAAAAGGTTTTTTCAGAATTGATTTGTCAACATGACTAAGAAAAAATGGTTGTAGATTACCAATGTCTTTTAGTGAGTGAATATCTTTTTCAGCAATTAATAGAACATGAGAAAATACTCTTCCCGCTCTTACACCATCTGAAAGATCTGGGAAGTTTTTTATAATGAGAAAATAATTTTGAAAGAGAAAACCTCTTATAGTAGGTTGCCATTTAACATCCCCTATTATATCAGGTAGACCAGTCTTAAAAGCAATACTCTTAGCAATGTTTTTATCTTGTAAAGTACTACTCAATAAGCCATATCCTTTCTCAGGGGTTTCCCCACAAATCATTTGATGGACTATCATCACTATATTGCTAGGGATATAAGTTCTGTAATATCATTTGTTTTCTCACCACTTTCTTTGACAAAAAAGCCAAATTTTTCGGAGCCTTCAATTTGGTATTTTTCTTTGTTTTTTAAATCTTTTATAGAAAAACCTAAAGCTGACAATCCAACTATTTTTATCGAATTAGAATCCCAATTTGATTTCACAAAACTATTGAGAAGAGGGAGCTCTTTTTCAAATATTTCTCTAGGTGTGTATTCTGTCTCTAACTCATCCCAACAAGTAAGTGTTAAAGTAATTTTTATTTTGTCATTTTTTTTATGGTAATCATGTCCTTTGAAAGAAAGTAATATTTGTAATAACTCTATCAACGAAGATTGTTCAGACATTTCATAAATATTAGTTGTTCGGTCATTTCCATTAGTCGTTTCTTCATTAGGAATTGTTTGACTTAAGTCTTTGGAAAAATTAGTATTAGTTAATCTAATAAAAAAAATTAGACTATCACTCTTCTTTATTGCTTCTATCCAATCCTTATCCAATTTCCTATTAAGTAATATTTGATTAATTTGTTCACCACCGTAATCTGGAATACTTAGGTCAATATCATTATCATTTGATTTTATTGATAATTTAAAGTGAGCCCTACTTTCAGGAGGAGTTGGCTCAGGTTCGTTACCACCTGCAAGTGCTTTTCTTGCTTCGATGATAGGACGAAGGTCCTCTACAGATTCTGTTTCTTTTAGGGAAAGACTACTTTTTCCTTTTCGCAATCTTTCATAAAGTTGACTAATGAATACTGTCTTAGAAGAAAAGGTCTTTCCAATGATAAGTAAGTCTTTATTCATGTCCTTTATAATTTAGAAAAAAATCATTTTTATAATTCGCCTCTATTGCTAAATCTTCGTTTGGTAAAGAAAAAATATTATCCAATATCCAATCAATAACTTTAATATTGTTTTCATGAACTACTTCATCAGGTTTCTTTTTCGAGAAGTTACTTATGTCAATTTCTTTGAAGCAATTAGGAAAGATATTTTTTAACTCTTCTTCTAAGGATTTCACAATAATTGGATGAATTTCTGTTTTTATATCAGCTTTTGACCAAACTGCAATCACGGGTCTTTTATTTAAATCACTTTTAAGCATTTGAGCTATGTCAATTATTTCAGTCTTGGCTTCGTTTTTTCTCTGTGCAAGGTCATCGCAATCAATGAAAAGAATAAATGCATTTGAAGTTTTATGAATCCATCTTGCACTTTCGGCATTGGTATCATTCTTATTAATAGACCATAATGAGAAAACCTCACCAGAGGCTTCTGAAATTAAAACATCTCGTAAATATTCATCATTATTCTTAATTCCTAAATGAAATAATCGAAAATATTCAGCTGGTGTAGGTTCTGAAAATTTTACTTTATCATCAAATACTTTTAGGTCATGATAAAGTCTATCCCATCCTACAATAGTTTTTGAACCTGCAAAAGTATGGTTCTTGAAATGATGACCATTTAATAGTAATGTATATAGCATAGCTAAAAATGTTGTTTTCCCAGCATTTTGTTTTCCAATTGCACCAATGAAAACAGGATTAGTTCTGCTACTTATTTGACTAATATCATCCTCTCCAAAAGGCTCGCTTGTCCAGCTTAGATTGGAATTTTTAGAGACTTTTGAAGGAGTCGTTTTTGTTTCTGATTTTTTCTTATTGGCCTTTTTCCAAAAATCACAGTCTAAATAATTTTCTATTCCTTCATGGCAACTTAGAGGAGCAGCACATTCTGGATTTAAGCAACTTATTTCCATAGTTATTTACTGTTTGCGATTTTAATAGATTGTAAATCGTGAAAAATCCATAATGTGAATTCTTCTAAAGTTATATCAATAGTTTTGTTAACACCTACTTGAACTTTTATCTGTGAAACTGTGGTTTTCTCCCAAACCAAATTTTGAATAAACCTCAATAAAGAATTTTTTCCTTCACTCGAATTAGGTTCATCAAGTATTAGCTTCAATTCCTTTCTATTTTCTTCTATTTTCTCAAGTATGGTGGATAGTTCTATTTTTTTTCCTTGCTTTCCATTTATTGACTTGTGAGTTTCTTTAAGGAAATAATTTGCACTTTTAGGGTAGATATTCGGAATGAAATTACTGTAATCTAATGCCAACAAAATTTGAAGAAAACCATCCTTATTAACATAATTATTGTCGATAGTTGGTGAATAGGATGATTCCTTCCACCATAGTAGCTGAGAACGTAATTGCATGAAATCATTTTTTTTAATGAGTTCAGTTTGCAATAAATTTAATATTCGATTTGCTTCTTTTTGAATTTTAATAATTTGACCTTGAGTTGTTATCTCTACAGCTAAAGCAGGGTCAGTATCTTCTGGAACAATATTAATTTTTGTAACATTTATTTTAGAAGGAATAGCCCATAATTCGGCAGCTTTTTGTTCAACTTGATTTCCTAATTCAATAAGGAAGTTTTGAACCAATTCTTTTTCCTGTCCAACTAAGTTATTATGTTTTTGGATATTTCTTCCTGTTAGCCATATGAGAGCAGCTAAATTAATATCCTTAGATATTATTTCTAAGGCTTCAAATATTATGCCTCTGATAATTGAGACTTGAGTATCATCAGGATTTACTGAAAAAGTTTTCCAATTTTTAGTTGTTATGGAAGTTTTAACTTCTTGGAAGGTAGGATTGCCAATATCAGCTTCCTGGTCGAGGGCTATTATGGTGTAGTTTATTATTTTATGCCTATTTTTTTGGATTCTTTTAGCAATATCCTTTGCTGATTTTTGAATTTTTTCTAAATCTTCGTCAGATTTAATTTCAATAACTTTTTGACTTAAAAATTCTGAAAGCATAATATTGTTTTTGGTTACCTAAATTATTTTGGATGCAAAATAACACTACCTGTTAAGGAAGATTAATTGCAGATGAAAACCAGTAAAAATTTGAAAATCTATGTGTGAAGGTAAATTAATACAATTTTTTTCGCTGAACTTCAAAAGTAAGAATTTTATGTTGAAAATTTGATATATGTTTGATAATAAATTAGGATGTTGATAGCACTAAAACGACAAAAGTCCGAGCATCTTTGGTCAAAACAGAACCTAAGACCCAATTACAATAACTTTTAGTTTCGGAAACGAGTTTGTCTTGGTGTTTTCCAAAACGCCAATAAATATTTCCTTTTTTTTCATAAGGCTTTCCAGCAAAATCAGGGTCATAGTATAACAATTTCAATACACGACGATCGTCGTGTATTGTCTTTTCTACCTGGTTTCAATCCTTATTCTATCAGAGAGCATTGGTTAAGAGTGTGAAACTTTGAAATAAATTTATAACAATACATTTCCTATTTCACATTTTGGTAGCCTCTTTCAGCAATTTGACATTTGCTGCGTCATGTAAGTTGATTGTTTCATTTTGTGCAAATAGTCAACTATGGTATCCTAAAAGGATAAGAGAAAATATTAGTATTTTTAGTAATTCAAGGTGCAGTGTAGTTTTTGGTTTAGAAATATTTTGTGTTAAAAAAAATCATTCCTGGTTTAACTATGTAAACCAGAGATGACTAGGGATATACTTTTCTAAGTATTATTATGTAAGAAGCGGGGCTATTTTGAAGCTATATACTTATCCTTGACGTGTTTTCCTGTAACTATGAAACTTAATAAATCCTCTTCGGTGGTTGTAGCGATTTCAAATGTTGCAGGATTGAGTGATTCCATTCTCTTTTCTAATTTGGAAAAATCCTTGTTTTTTTTGATTGATTGATTGATTGATTGATTTTTATTTATTTTGTCTAAAAAAAAATTGTTTTTTAATATTCTTCGATTTTGTCGAAATGAAATCTTTATTTATTAGCCGAGATTGAAAATGTATTTTCCAATTTATCAACAGATTTCTCTTTTATATATTAGCCAAAATCTAAAAATAATTTCTGATTTCTGATTTTATATAAATGTAGAATTCTTGTTTTTTTTCCAATGGCAGAGAGCGTATCGGTGAAATGGAGCGGACGCATCGATAGCAAGTCTGATCTCATAGCACCCATGAAAAAGTAGTAACTTTAGTACCACACAAAATACTACAGTTATGAGCACACAAGTTACCACTGATCCACCAAAGTTATTCATTGGGTTGGACATTCACAAGAAGAGTTGGAGATTTCATTTTATGACAGACATATTTTCAGGTTCTGGGCATACTTTTCCTCCTAAAAGTGATTTAGTGCATAATTATGTACTGAAGAATTTTCCTGGATATGAAGTAAGCGTTGCTTACGAAGTTGGATGCTGTGGCTACAAACCTGCACGGGATTTCATCTCTTTTGGTTGGGACACCTTTGTGGTAAATCCAGCTGATATTCCTAGGCCTTCTAAGAATAAGTTCATGAAGACAGATAAAATTGATGCCAAGAATATTGCTAAGCAATTGAAATCAGAGAATCTTAAAAAAATAACTATTCCAGATCTCAACAGAGAGAGTCTTAGAGCGCTTACTAGACAAAGAACAGCATTGGTGCGAGACTACCGAAAAATCAAGACTAGGATAAAGTCATTACTACTTTATTTACAGGTTGAAATCCCCGAAGGTATGGATTCTCCAAAATGGTCTCTTAGTTTTTTAGGATGGCTAGATGCTCTTGATTTAGGATATTCTAATAGTAACCAAACACTCAAAAGCATGTTAAGTCACTATCGTTTTATTGATCTTGAACTAAAGAGTCTCTCTAATCAAATCAGACTTTACTGCAAACAAAATCATAAAAAGGACTACATGCTTTTAAGATCTGTCCCTGGTATTGCTGGCTTAACCGCTAGTTATATTCTAGCTGAGATCGGTGATATAAGACGTTTTACTTCTTTTAAGAAATTCGCCTCTTACGTTGGCTTCATACCAAGCATGCAGCAAAGCGGGGAAGGTTTTTATACGGGAGGGTCTACTCCAAGAGCAAATAGGCATGTAAGAAATATGATAATAGAAGCATCATGGATTGCTGTAAGGACAGATCCTGTCATGCAGAATTATTATAGAAGCCATGCTGGCAAAAATAGCAAAGCGGTCATTTTTAAAGTGGGTAGAAAATTACTCTCTAAAGTAATGGCCGTAATAAAAATTGAAATACCGTACTCTATCGGAGTACTTAAATAATATTGGTACAACCAATGCATAATCTTAAGTGAAGACAACAAAACATTAGAGGTGTTTATTCACATGTCTTAGCATGTTGCTTTACTTTATTTATCGATCTAATTGATGCATGTGGACACTAAATATAGGTGTACCACACATAG
>JAVCKV010580683.1:0-30965 GCA_032274145.1 Herpochondria borealis
TTTAACTCGCTACAAACCCGATAATTAAGGCACACTATTACCAACACTTATTATCTTGCCATTGAACAAATAAGCATCGTTAAGTATAAAATTAGCGATATATGCAGCCATTTGCTTTGCAGAAACATTAGCTTGATAGCCTGGAAAAGCCTCTTCGAGCATTTCTGTTTGAACAGCACCTAAAGCCAAAGCATTGACATTAATGTTTTCCTTCAACTCTTCAGCCATGCACTCTGTAAGAGTTATCATACTTCCTTTGGAAGAACTATAGCCAGAAAGACCCGGAAACTTTGAAGTTCCATTGACCCCTCCAATACTACTTACATTAGTCACATTACCTTTAGCTTGTGATAAATTATCGAATAAGAGCTGTGTTATACTATATATACTGATTGTATTTACTTTATACATTTCGAGCACATCATTCAAATTCAAATCTAAAAAAGGTTTATTTATTAGCAACCCTGCATTATTTACTAAAGCATCTAAAGGCTGAGATCCAATAACTTTACTAATCTCAGAAAGATCAGGACTGGATAGATCTACACTTATTGGAATTATACTGTGATATATTTCTTTTGATTCTTTGAGAATAACCAATGAATCAATTGATCTTGACAAAGCGAATACTCTATGGCCTTCTTCAGAGAGCTGTTTTACTAATTGAAACCCAATCCCTCGAGAAGCTCCAGTAACTACTATTGACTTTTTCATATTGTTTGATATTTTAATGTGAGCGACTACTTTTTTTTCTTATGAAAGAACATATTTGCCCAAATGATTTTTGAAAGCGGGTATGTAAATGGGGTAAGACATACTATAGCAAAAAGAACTATCCACATATATAACGTAAAATCTGCTTCAGGAAACAGGATGTAACTACCTAATCCAAAAAATATGATTGTAGCCACTCCCAATCCATACGTAACATAATATGACCCTTGAAAGAATCCAGGTTCTCTTTCGAACTGAACTCCACAAGATTCACAAGACTTCTTAGGTGTACCTTTAAAGAAAGAACCTTCAAAAAAATCAGATTGATGACATTTAGGACATTTGCCTTTAAAAATACTAATTAGTTTATCTTTCATTATCTTAAAATTAGCTGAAAAAGTATTTCATCTTCCCAGTTATTATTGTGCATGTACCAATCAGCTCTTCTTCCTACCTCTTTAAAATTTAATTTGGAAAACAAATCAATACTTTTAGTATTGAGAGCGTGAATTGAACAATGTAACTGTTTTAAATTTAAATGGTTTAAGCAATGTTTAATCAGAAGACTTAAGGAAGTATTAGCAATTCCTTTTTTTTGTGAGTCTTCGTCCACAATAATTCCAACTCCACATCTGGCGTTTACAGGGTCATACTCAAATAGGTCTACTAATCCAACAGGCAGATTATCTTCGCAGATAACAAACCTAAATTGTTTTTGTACCGTAATATCATGAAAGGAGTTAGCATAATCTTCCAACGTTTTACGAGAGAATGGCAAATTAGTGCCACTCACCTTCCAGTTAGTTGAATTATTTTCTATTTGATAGAGAAAATCTACATCTGAAGGTTCAACCCCTCGTAATGTGATATTTTCAAACTTTAGCATATTTTCTAGATTTAGTAATAGCACCGTTTATTTCTTCCTGACCGTATATTTTCAATTCTATTGTTCTTGAAGAATCTAATAAATGATTAGCATTTAATTGAAGTGACTTTTTGACTTTTTTTATACTATATATATAAGGTATAAATTCGAACAAGTATTTACAGTCTTTCGGAATAGATAATTGCTCATCAAAACTCTCTAATATTGGAAGAAAACAAGATTCACCAATAGTTGTATTAGATAAGTTTTGGAAAGTGGCCATCACTTTCTGTTCATTTAACAAAAGATCCATTTCAATAATCGCACTTGCCAACTTCAACCGATTGATTTTTATAATTTGTTTATTCAAAGGAAAACCAATAATCGTTCCTCGGGCGGAATAAGAATAATATCTATTATTTACAATAAGACCTATATGAGGCGGCACCTGATCTATTGCTATTACAAAGAGTCCAGTATTAATTGATATTGGATCACTAAGATCTTCAATATTTATAATTTTAGGTCTAAGCATTCCAAAATCCTTTAAAAACAAATTCTGCCGGACCGGTTAACTTAATATTATGAAACCCTGTTTTAGATTTTTCGAATGAGACAGATAAGTTCCCTCCTTTTGCCTCAACGTTTACTGAGGAAATGTCTTTGTTTATTTTCAGACAATAGGCAACAGCGCATGCTGTTACTCCAGTTCCGCATGCTAAGGTTTCATCTTCCACTCCTCTTTCATAAGTTCTGACCTTAATTCCCGAAGGAACTTCTTCTATATAATTTACATTTGTACCCACCTCTGCAAACCTGTCGTTGTATCTAATTTTCTTTGCTTCGAAATTGAGATCGAGCTCTTGAAGGTCATTACAAAATTCGATATAATGTGGTGAACCTGTATCCATAAAATAGTACTTCTCCCCTATTTCAATATTTGAAACATCAAACATTTTCAATTTAACATTAGTATCATCAATCTTGTGAAATTGATTTTCTCCGTGAATACTCCTGAAATATCCTTTCTCTTTATACATTTCTAGATAATCGGCAAACATTATTGCACACCGAGATCCATTACCGCAAAAACTTTGTGATCCATCTGGATTATAAAACTCCATATAAAATGCTGCAGTTTCGTCTTTCTGAATTAAAATAAGACCATCACTACCTATTCCAAATCTTCGGCAGCACATTTCTTGAACTAACTCAAGTCTATTTTGTTCTGGAAACGCTTCTTTTCGATTATCGATTAAGATAAAATCGTTTCCAGCTCCATGATATTTGAAAAATTCGATATCCATTTGATTAACATCTTTTAACTCTAGATATATGTAACAATGTTGACACTTAGTCGTTACATATATAACTTTACCTGATAAATGTAAAAGTAACAATTGTTTAATTAAAATGAATAGATATGAAAGGAAATAGCGCAATTATACTATCCGGATTTGTTGGAGCTGTAATGAGTTTTGGAGCTTTTCAGTTTTTTCAAAAAGGAACTACTACTTATATAGTAAAAGAAGTCGATTCTAAACAAGAGGTTAATGATCATTTTCAAACTGTCAACCAAGTTAATCCGGTCCTTTCGAGTTCCAACTCAAATTTTGACTTAGATCTAACTTTAGCTTCAGAAAAAACGGTAAATGCTGTAGTTCATATAAAAACGGAATACACTAAGCAATATCATAATGATCCGATAATGGAATACTTCAGAGGAAGAGGTGGTTCTCAAACTCAAACAGCTTCCGGATCTGGAGTTATTATATCGAAAGATGGATATATAGCTACCAATAACCATGTAATTGAGGATGCTGATAAAATAGAAGTAACGCTTAACAATGGCGAAACTAAAGTAGCTACTATTGTTGGCACCGATCCATCAACGGATTTAGCTTTACTAAAAATAGAAGGTACTAAGTTGCCAAAAGTTGACTTTGCAAATTCTGATAATGTAAGAATAGGTGAATGGGTGCTAGCTGTAGGTAATCCATTCAATCTAACTAGCACTGTTACAGCCGGAATTGTAAGTGCAAAATCGAGAAGCATAAATATTCTAAAAGGAAATAGAAGTAAGCAAGTATTTCCCATTGAATCATTTATTCAGACAGATGCTGCTGTCAACCCTGGAAATAGTGGAGGTGCTTTGGTAAATCCAAAAGGAGAACTTATAGGTATAAATACTGCTATCGCTTCGAAAACCGGTTCTTATTCTGGCTATAGTTTTGCAGTTCCTTCAAATATAGTAAAGAAGGTTACGAGTGACTTGATGAAATATGGTATCGTACAAAGAGCATTTATTGGTGTGAGTCTTGCGAATATAAACCAGGATATTATGGAGTCCCAAGAATTACTGAATGTAAAGGGTGTATTAGTAATTGGGCTTGACCCAAAAGGTGCTGGATTTGAATCTGGCATTAAAGAAGGTGATGTTATTCTGAAAGTAGGAACCATTGATGTAAATAAGGTTCCAGAATTACAAGAGCAAATAAGTAGATTTAGTCCAGGAGATGAAGTGCAATTAACAGTAAGGTCTGGAGGAAAGGAAAAGTCAGTTATTCTAATACTAAAAAATAAGGATGGAGACACAAGTGAAGTATCAAAACCTAAAATTGCGGAGTTAAATTCTCTAGGGGTGAGCTTTGAAGAAATCACTCAAGAAGACAAAAATAAACTTAGAATATCCGAAGGAGTGAAGATTGGCACAATGGGAATTGGAAAATTCAAAGCGGCTGGAATAAAGGAAGGTTTTATTATATTAAAAATAGACCAGAAAGCGATTAGCTCAGTTAAAGAAGCTACTGATTATCTATCAGAAAAGAAAGGCGGAGTTTTAATAGAAGGAATTTATCCGAATGGAATGAAAGGATATTTTGGATTTGGGATTTAACACTTCGACTCCTCCGCTCAGTGTCCAAACTTCCACTCTTTTCGCTCACATTCGACTTCGCTCAGTGACCAAATATCAGGGCCACCCCTCAGGCATCAGTAGAAAATTATCTAGTTTAATTTAAGAAGTGCTGCTTCGATTCTATCTAAAGCAGTTTTTAGTTCTTCTTGGCTAGCCGCATATGATATTCTGATACATTTAGGATCTCCAAAAGCCGCTCCCGTAACCGTTGCAACTTCAGCATCTGTCAATAAGTAAATTGCGAAGTCATCTGCATTTTTGATTGTAATCGTACCATTTGACTTTCCGAAGAATGAACTGATATCTGGAAAAACATAGAATGCACCTTCAGGAACATTGATTTTGATTCCTTCCATTTTATTCAAACGTCCCAGCATATAATCTCTTCTCTCCAAAAAGGCATCTCTCATATAATGGGTAACAGAAGGATCTGCTTTTAAAGCTGCTATTGCGGCACGTTGAGCAATTCCGCAAGTACCACTAGTAACTTGACCTTGCATTTTGATACAAGCTTTAGCCAACCAAGTAGGAGCTCCAATGTATCCAACTCTCCAACCTGTCATAGCAAATGCTTTTGACACACCATTAACAGTAGCCACTTGTTCAAAAACATCATCGAATTGTGCTAAACTTTGGTGTTTACCAACGAAGTTTATATGCTCATATATCTCATCACTGATTACCGTAAGAACAGGATATTTAACAATAACATCTGCCAGAGATCTAAGTTCTTCTTTTGAATATAGGCTACCTGTTGGATTACAAGGAGAACTATAAATCATTAGTTTAGTTTTATCCGTAACAGCTGCATCTAATTCTGCGGCAGTGATTTTAAAATCGTTATCAATAGAAGTTTCTATGATTACAGGAATCCCTTCTGCCAATTTCACAATTTCTTCATATGTCACCCAATAAGGTGCTGGAATGATTACCTCATCTCCCGGATTAACCACACTAAGTACAATATTCGCAATAGACTGTTTTGCTCCCGTACTAGAAACTACTTGATCCAATGTATAGGTTAATCCATTATCTCTTTTGAATTTATCTACAATTGCTTGCTTCAAATCACCATATCCTTCAACAGGAGTATACTTGGTATAGTTTTGATCGATCCCTTCTTTGGCTGCGTCCTTTACAAAATCCGGAGTATTGAAGTCGGGCTCACCTAAACTTAGGCCAATAATACTTTTGCCTTCAGCTTTTAATTCTCTGGTTTTTCTTGCCATAGCAAGGGTTGCAGATTCTGAAAGTCTATTAAGTCTATTTGAGATATTGCTCATTTGTAGTTGCGATTAAATTCATAGCAAAATTAGAAATTAATTGTTCTAAATAAACATTTTGAGACGAGATAATTACAATATTTTAATAGCCTTGAAAAGTAACTGAAACCCCAAGGGAAACTTTGGGTAACTGAGGATAATTTTTACGAACCACATCAAAAACTCTATAGTTTCCAAATAGAGAGATACCATTCTGGAATCCAAACTTACCAAATAACTGGACATCATTGAATTTATGGATCCACCTTTCTGAGTATTTCCCAGTTAAATCACGGGAAATATATCTAAATATTAAAGGTAAAGAATACCCTATACCCATTTCTAATGTTGGTCTCCAACTTTTTGGTCCGTGATACTTATTGAAATACAGGCTTGTTGACACACCTAAATCGTAGGTTAAATAGGAATAATGTTGCTCTATGATATCTTGTTGAGGAGATAACTTTCCTAGATTAGGAATGAAAGCATAAGAGTAGCTACCACCCAATTGATAATTTAAAGAATGAAAAAAGCCTTTGCCAGAATAAACAATCCCAGAGTACCCTGCTCTTATTGAATATATTTCAATATCAGAGGACGAAGATTTAATCAAAGAAGGCTTACCATAAGACATATTAATATATACTTGCTCTACTTCTTTATTCTTATAATTATAATCTGGATATTCTCTAATATCAGAATCCCATTTATCATGTAAGATAGGAGAAATACTGTACTTTTTTCCTTTCTCAAAATCTATAATTTTAGTTAAATAAATACCATTATAATCTTCGTCTTCGATCTGAACCTTATATTTACCCGGGGCTATTACCATATGGCCAGAATACCAAAATTGATAGTCATTAAATTGATAAAGTAATTCATTAGTTTCAAACGAATATAATTTCACGTTGTAATTATATCCATAGTAATTTACAATGCTAACATATGCTTTGTCGATTTCTTTACTATTGTGAATATAGCTATCCTCATCTAATACCCCGTCAAGAAACTCAACATAAGTATAGTCGATGCAACAATCACCTATATAAATATCTTTGGTGTTGCGCAATTCCTGTCTGGTTCTTTCGACATTATCAATTCCAGATATTGCGTAATTTCCCGTAATTTTCTTTGGATTAAAATCAACGGTATTATTGGACAAAAGAACAGAGGATACTTTATCGTTTAGCTTCTCAACAAGTTTTATCGAGTCATTAATAATTTCATATTCTGCTTTATATAGACTTCTGTGTTCATTGTTCATAGCCATTTTATATACAGCGCCATTATCCTGAGGTATAGACAAGCTAGGAGCAATGAGATAATACTCTCCTTCAATTTTAATAATGTCGGAAAAACCTTGACCAAATAAAGAAAGGTTGACAGCGGAAATGAATAGAGTAATTAATATAGATTTCATACCTTATATAACAACTAAGAGCTATTAAAAGTTACAGCAACAAAAAAAGGCTCCTCGAATTAACGAAAAGCCTTTTAAAATATTGAGTTGGAAATATTACTTGGTAATACTTCTTCCGATTACTATTTTTTGAATTTCAGAAGTACCTTCATAAATCTGAGTAATTTTTGCATCTCTCATCAGTCTTTCTACGTGATATTCTTTAACGAAACCATATCCTCCGTGAATTTGAACTGCCTCAACTGTTGTTTTCATCGCCACATCAGATGCATGCAATTTAGCCATTGCTCCAGAAACATCATAAGACAATCCGTTGTCTTTGTGCCAAGCTGCTTTGTGTACCATTAATCTTGCAGTCTCGATTTCAGTTGCCATTTCTGCCAATTTGAATTGAATAGCTTGGTGTTGGTGAATTGGTTTACCAAATGTTACTCTTTCTTTAGAATACGCTAATGCTAATTCGTAAGCACCTGCAGCTATCCCTAATGCTTGAGCAGCAATACCGATACGTCCACCAGATAAAGTTTTCATTGCGAATTTGAATCCAAATCCATCTTCTCCAATTCTATTTTCTTTAGGTACTTTAACATCTTGGAACATTAAAGTATGTGTATCAGATCCTCTAATTCCTAATTTATCTTCTTTTGCACCGATGATGAAACCTTCCATTCCTTTTTCGATGATGAAAGCATTGATTCCTTTGTGTCCTTTATCTCTATCTGTTTGTGCGATTACTAAATAAGTAGAAGCTGTACTACCGTTGGTAATCCAGTTTTTGGTTCCATTCAACAAGTAGTGATCACCTTTATCAATAGCTGTAGTAGTCTGAGAAGTAGCATCAGATCCAGCTTCTGGTTCAGAAAGACAGAATGCTCCGATTTTCTCTCCTTTAGCTAGAGGAATTAAAAACTTTTGTTTTTGCTCTTCAGAACCATATGTTTCTAATCCGTAACATACTAATGAATTATTCACTGAAACTGCAACAGAAACAGAAGCATCAATTTTAGAAAGCTCTTCCATTGCTAGTGCATAAGAAATAGCATCCATTCCACTTCCTCCATATTCAGGACTTACCATCATTCCCATAAAACCAAGTTCACCTAGTTTTTTAAGTTGTTCTAATGGCACTGTTTGGTTTGTATCTCTTTCGATTACACCGGGCTTACATTCAGATTCTGCAAACTCTCTTGCTGCATCTCTTACTGCTAATTGTTCTTCTGACAGATTAAAATCCATAGTATATATTAATTTGTTGTTCTAATTTTTCGAAGATCAAAAATACTGATTATCTTCAACAAATCAATTTAATATCGAAATACTTTTGAAGACTCAGTACACTATTATTGGACTGATGTCTGGTACGTCATTAGATGGACTAGACATCGCATTATGCGAATTTGAACTTGGTGAAACCGACCATTTCGAGATCAAAAAGTCACATTCAGTTGCATACAATGAGGAATGGAGCTCGCGCCTTGCCAATGCGCACACTCTCTCTGGTTTGAATTTATCACAACTGGATGTTGATTTGGGAACCTATTTTGGTCAACAAGTTTTGGCATTCTTGAAGTCCAACAGCATCGACTCTAAAGATATAGATGCTATAGCCAGTCATGGTCATACTGTTTTTCATCAGCCAGAATCATCATTGACTTTACAAATTGGTAAAGGAAGCCACATTTCAGCAATTACTCATATTGATACTATCTGTGATTTTCGAACTTCAGATGTAGCAAAAGGTGGTCAAGGTGCTCCATTGGTTCCGATCGGGGATTTAAGATTATTCAATGAATATGACTTTTGCCTCAATCTCGGAGGAATAGCGAATGTATCTTTTAGCAAAAATGATAGTAGAATTTCGTTTGATATTGGAATCGCTAATATGGCTAGTAACTATCTATGTGAATTCTTAAACATTAAATATGACGAAGGAGGAAGGATTGCTCGTTCGGGAACACTTATACCCCTAGTTTTTGAACAACTGAACGCACTCACTTATTTTAATCAAATTTATCCAAAATCAATAGGAAGGGAGTTTTTTGAGGCTGAATTCGCTCCTATTTTGAATACTATAAAACATAGCACTGAGGATCTTCTTCATACATTTACTAAGCATCTTACTTATCAATTGAGTCAACATTTAAATAACGGTAAAACATTTGTTACTGGTGGTGGAGCTTTAAATGATTTTTGGATGGAAGAACTCAGGGATATATGCACCTCAGAAATAGTCATTCCAGATATGGAAATCATTGAATTTAAAGAAGCCTTGATCTTTGCTTTTTTGGGCGCTCTTTATTTGAAGGGAGAAAGTAATTCAATGTCAAGTGTAACAGGTGCATTCTCTGATTCAATTGGAGGTTGTTTGTATAAGAGGTAGAAAGTTTTATATATTTGCTATTTAATTTAGGGATGCAGCATAGTCTGGTTAAAGTGCTGATCTGAGTGACAAGAGATCGGAGGTTCGAATCCTCTCACCCTGACTTTACTTTTTTTTTATATTAACACAAAGTCTCAAGATTTGAATATATCTATAGCCCCTTTCATATTTTCACTTTTTTTATTTAGTACTGTACTATCTCAACAACCTAGCATAGTTTTACAAACTGGACATTCAGATCTAATAACTGACGCTCAAATTTCACCAGATGAGAAATATTTGATTTCTTGCGGAAATGATCAAAGAATAATAATTTGGGATAGAAGTAATCAGAAACAATTCACCTCTTTAACTGGTCATTCTAGGGGTATTATAGGTCTCGCATTTAGAGAAAGTGAAATCGACATAGTTTACAGCGCCAGTAAAGACGGCACCTTAAAAAAGTGGAATTATATAACTGGAGAATGCTTAAACACGGTTGATTTCAAATGCGAAATCACTTGTTTTGACTACAATAAAAAGAAAGATTTATTTGCAATAGGAACTAATGAAACATACACTCTTTCAGGTGACATGACAGACACAACTAAATATTTGACTGGTGAAATTAGAGAAATTTCTTTTTCTGAGAATGGCAATCAACTTGCTATGACTAATGATGAAAACTTTTGTGGTATATTGGCACTAAACTCTGAAGGATCGGATTACATAATTAGTGCAGATAGGAACCCTAAAATTTATTTTCACAAAAACTCAGTCATAAGGTGCACTGCAATGGGTAGATTAATCCTAGAAAATTTTAAGTATAACAATACTAAAAAGCTAAGGAAGAGACTATCCTTTCCCAATGTGATTGCTGCTTCTTCTGATAAAATCTACTTTGGCGATAAAAAAAACGAGCTACACATAATCAACTTCGAAGACCTTAAGATAATTGAGAAAAAAGAGTTCACTTCCAATATTAATACAATCGATTTCGGTAAAGACGAATCCTTAATCATTCTTTCTGACGAGAGTAATAGAATATCAATTTGGGATAGTCAACTCGAAAATGAACTAGAACAGTACTCAGGTAAAGTTGAGCAAATAAATTGCCTGGATTTTTCAAAAAATGGTAAGGAGATTTACTTAGGTTTCTCAGATGGAAAAGTTAGCAGTTTTAATCTCGAATCATTGGTCTATAATAATTTGAATACCAGGTTAGACTTTTCGAATCTAGAAGACAATCAAGATATACATTGCCAAAGTATTTCAGCAACAGAAAGTAATCAACTTGAGGTTAAACTAGTGAAGTCTACACGATCTATCCAGGTTCCTTGGTTATACCAAAAGTTAGAATCTTATGAAAGTATATGGGATATTACTTATTCTAATCATTCTACCTTTACAAAAGGAAAAAACACTCCATTCATTGACAACTATTACTTAGATTCAAACCTAAAAAAAACGGTAAGATACGGAGGTGATTTACTAGTTAACCTATCTAATTTTGAATATCAAAAATCAGCGATTCAAATACAGGTAAATCAAAAAGAAATCACTTTAAACAATCGTTCTTTTCCTCACCATCACCTTGGAAAGGTTACTGCTTTAGGAGTAAATGAATTATTCAACTTTTTTGCAACCTCGTCTTGGGACGGTTCGGTCAAGTTTTGGGATTTGAAATCTGGTAACCTTATCAATACACTTTACCTTCTAGGAGAAAATCAATTTTCCTTAGTTTCACCAGATGGTTATTACTTCACATCAAAAACAGGAGCAAAAAACATTGGAATTAGATATAAAAATAAGATTTATCCTTTTGAGCAATTTGATTTGATATATAATCGCCCTGATCTGGTTTTTAATAGATTCGAAAACTACATTTCAAAGGATTTAATAGGAAATTATGCAAGTGCCTATTACAAAAGGCTTGAAAAAATGGGAGTTAAAGAAAGTGAGTTAAATATTAATTCTGAGATTCCTGAACTTTCATTTAAAATTGATGATTATTCGGACCAAAATAGAGCCGATGTTAATGTTGAATCTAACTCCTATGTTAAAAGTCTTCACCTATCTGTTAATGGAGTTCCTGAATTTGGAATAGAAGGTAAAACCATAAATTCGGATAATTACAAGGAAAAAATAGCCATTGAATTGGCCCCTGGTAAAAATGTCATCACAACTCATATATTGAATTCCAGCGGAATGTCTTCTCTTAAAGAAGAAGTAATATTGTTTGGAAAGAAGAAAGCTGGCCAAGGAGACCTATTTCTAGTGACGATTGGCGCTTCCATTTTTGAACAATCCCAATACAATTTAGATTACGCTGCCAAAGATGCGGAAGATGTTAACGCTTTTTTTGCAAATAATTTAAAAGGCGAGTACAATAATATTACCAATATTAAATTACTTAATGAAGCTGTAACTCTTGAAAATATTGAAAATCTGAGAAAAACTTTAAGCCTTGCTAAAGTGAATGATAAGGTCATTTTTTTTGTAGCAGGTCACGGAGTTAGAAATATAGATCTAGATCTATACTATGCTAGTTATAATATGGATTTCTCTAAACCTGAAAAAAAAGGAATCCCATACGAACTATTCAACTCCATATTAAATGACTGTAAAAGTAGGTATAAGTGCTTTTTTATGGATGCTTGTCACTCTGGAGAAATTGATAAATCTGAGTATGAAGTAGTAGAAAATAATACTACCGAAATCGGAGATGTTAAATTTAGATCTGGATCAACCGCTCTTCAAGGATCCAATCAAAATGCCTTCAACTTTTCTAAATCTATTTTCACTGACATACGACCTAATCACGGCACAACTATGATTTCAAGTGCTGGAGGAACAGAATTCGCATTGGAAAGTGATCAGTGGAATAATGGAGTATTTACCTATTGTTTGTTGAGTGGATTAAAAACTAATAATGCAGACTATAACGAAAACAAATCGATCACGCTATCAGAATTAAAAAAGTACATATTAATTAATGTTTCTCAACTTACCAATGGATTGCAAACACCTACATCAAGAATTGAAAACTTATATAATGATTTTAAAATCTACTAAACTTATATTACTATTATTGTTATTCTCTCCTATTGCAAATGCACAATACGAAGGTGAATTTAACTTATTAATTGAAAATGGATCATTTAATACAAAAACTGACGCCTCATTCCTTGAAATTGGTCAAGCCAGTGATGAGAATGCACAATTAACAAGCACATTTATTCTAGATGAAGGTAAATCGCTTTCAATAAAGAATACTGGATTTGGGTTTAAGTTACTGGACAAGAAATTAGATCGAAATTTTTTTTATGGATTAGGAGTATCTGCTCAATTCATTAGAATAAAGGCTGACGGTAAAAATCATTTTTCGGACGAATTTGCAAAAAAACAATTACCATATGACAACTATGCCAATTTTTTCTTTGCCACTATTCCTACGGAAGAAAAGTATCAAACTTACTTAAATGAAAGAAGATCTGTTTATAATGATAATTCTATATCCTATTCGGGATCCTATATTAACATAAACTTGGACTTATCGGCAGGATATATATTTAACTCATATAAGGACTATAGGCCTTTTATACAGGGAGGAATAAAAACCTCCATTAGATCAAGACAGCTGATTAGTAGTTTTACGCAAGAATTTAACTCACCTGTTGTTAATGATTTAAGTGACCCTTTAAATTTCGACAACTTTGATTACATCTATGATAGTAATCCAAATACATCTTTTGAAGTGCCTAGAAACTTGCCAAAGAGAAAAGACTTACATTTTGTTCAAAGGGCTTTATACATGCAGGGAGGGATTGAGATAGAGAAATTAAAAGTGTATACGGGTATAACTTTAATACGAGAAGCCTATGAGGGTAACCACGTGAATAATATTACTCTCCCCTATAACCTTGACGTTAGATTTAATTTAGGAATGTCGCTTAAGCTTATTGCACCAAATTATTACCCTAGATTAAGCGGCACAGATTTAACAATGGATGAACAATCCATTAAATTTGTACCTCGACTTCCACGAGAAAAAAAATGGTTTGAAATGGGGATTTTCGCCTATCTCAATCAATCCATAAATTTTGCAAGTAACCTTAAGCATAGCTCAACAAATGAACTTACCTTTATTCAAGTGGAAGAGTTAGGAGCTGATCAAAGCTCAATTAACAGACAGTATATTTCAACATTAAAGTTTAAGAAAAATTTCATAAAAGTATCTTCTCCCAGAATTAGATTTGGAGTTTATGTCAACATTAAACTCTCTGATATGATGGATTTTCAGTTAAAGGTTGACCAATCTTCGAACAATGCCCAAATGCTAGCTGATTACAAAAGTGCCCTAATTTCTGAAGATCCAGGTAATAACAAATCACTAGAAACATTATCAATCGCAAATGTAAATTTTCAAACCCGTTTCTATTCTTCAGCTTTTGACTTTAATCTAGTTTTAAATTCGGATGCTCTATTTCCTGCAAATTGGCTTAGTAAAAAAAGAAACTTGTTTTTAGTATCTGGTCTAGCTATCAAAAATATTTATATTGAATATATGTACCTTCCTTTTGATTCTGGAGTAGATACATACGCTTATGAAGAAAGGGCACTTCCTTTATATAATCAGCTAGGAGAGACATTGTCAAATTTCTCAAGCAATGTAGATAAGAAAGTTTACTATTATTCTTTGGATGAAGTTGCGAATACAACTCTTGACGATTATTTATCAATCAAACAAAAATCTCAAACTGAATCTAAAACCCTTGATGAGTATATTGACAATCTTGGTAATCAAATTTCCTTTAAATCAATTGGTATTAACATAGGAGCTTCTATATACTTTTTAAGTAACAGATTTAGAGCTGATATTTTATATTCGGCTGTAGTTTTTAGAAATTCTTACAGTCTTTTCTCTAGATGGAGTACTTTTAATGTAGGACTATCTTATCGATTATTTTCTAAATAGATATTAATAACGATTAGGCTAGCTAGATTATTAGCTTGCAAGTTGATGTTAGCTAAACTTTCACTAATAACTAAAACATCGCCTTGCTCTAATTGAAGTTTCTTATTCTCAACTTTTACCTGAACCACTCCTCTAAAAGAGTAAATAACTGTTTGGGAATTTTGGAAGATTTCTAATTCTTTTTGCGAAGGAATATAGAGATGCCTCACATCTCCTTTACAGCTTCCCTTTGTCATAAGATTCAAGTCTACGCAAGTGCCTTTCGAACTTGTTTTCCAGTTTCCTTGAAAATTATCTTTATCAAAAGAACTCAATGTAATCTGGTGATGATCTTTATGCGTCAATTTCATTTCACCATCTAGCACCATTAAGGTTCTGTTGACATTCGGCAAAGGCGTAAAGACAGATTCTTCAACTTCAACAGTAGCAGTGCTTATTCTAAAATCAAAATCCCCTTTCTTATAATCAGAAGATTCAGGATAAATATATAATTCAGTACTTATACCTCCAGACCATTTTATAGTTTTATGTTCATTCTTCCTTATTATCTTAAAACTATCTTTCTTCAAGAAGTAATTTTCAATTTTAGATTGTAATTCTGGATGAACTAATGAGTTAGAAGCAATGATATCTTCTCCGAAAACGTGATTATCTCCATTGTCAAATTCAGAAACTCGTCCTTCTGCATTTTGGACGATGAATGATCCTGCTGCAACATCCCAAGGATGGAGCGCATACTCATAAAACCCTTCGAATCTGCCACAAGCAACATAGCATAAATCTAAAGCTGCAGCTCCGATCCTTCTTATTCCACGAGTTCCTTGCATTAAATCTTTGAAAAGTGAAAGATACTTATCTGTTCTTTCAAAATTATAATACGGAAAACCCGTTGCTAATAAAGAATTAGCAAGTTCTTTATTTTTCGAAACTGTAATTTCTTTTCCGTTTAGAAAACTAGCCTCTCCAAAAGAATGGAAACACTCTTTTTGATTGGGCTCGTATACCACCCCAAGGATTGTTTTTTTATTCAACTGCAAAGCAACACTAGTGCAATACGCAGGTACTCCATGCACAAAATTGGTAGTCCCGTCTAGTGGATCCACTATCCAAACATAGTCTGAATCTAGATTAATGTTAGAACCTTCTTCACCCAAAAATCCTGAATCTGGCAGCAAATTTAATAACCCTTCAACAAAACGCTTTTCGGATTCTTTGTCGACATAAGAAACTAAGTTATTGAAGGTTTTATTTTCTACATTACCCTCTGAAAACTGCTGTCTTTCTGCAACCATCCAATCTCCAATCTCTCGGGATAACCTCACTACTTCATTACATAATTCACTTATTACCATTTGGTAAAATTAGGCATAAAAAAAGCAAATCTAAGATTAGATTTGCTTTCAATATTTAGGATTAATTAATTCTATTATTTTTCAACCTCAACTAATTCTACTTCAAATATCAAAGTTGAATTTGCTGGAATTGAACCCATTGCTCTTGCTCCATATCCTAATTCTGCTGGAATGATTAAAATAGCTTTTCCACCTTCATTTAACATAGCGATTCCTTCATCCCATCCTTTGATAACTCTACCCGTTCCGCATGGAAATTCAAATGGAGTACCTCTATCGACCGATGAATCAAACTTTGTTCCATCTGTCAAAGTCCCTGTATAATGAACCTTTACTTTTTTACCGACTTCTGCCTTCTTACCTTCTCCTTGTTCTATAATTGACACCATCAATCCAGAATCAGTAGTTTGTAGCTTTTTGTATTTCTTTTTGAAACCTTTTAAGTCTTTTTTCGCTTGAATAGCTGCTAACCTTGCCGCTTCTTCTTTCGCTTTGATAATATCTTCTTGGGCTTCTTGAAATTTAGCAGCTCCATCGAATGCTTCTGCCGCAGTTCCTTTTCTGATTATCGTAACTGTGTTGATAATATCATTTCCTACGATTGCATTAACTACATCCATACCTTCTACTACGTGACCAAATACGGTATGTTTACCGTCTAACCAAGGGGTAGCTTTGTGTGTAATAAAAAACTGACTACCATTAGTAGCTGGTCCTGAATTAGCCATTGAAAGAATCCCCGGTCCAGTATGTTTTAACTCTGCATCAAATTCATCTGCAAACTTATAACCAGGATCACCTGATCCAGTTCCCAAAGGACAGCCTCCTTGAATCATAAAGTTAGGAATCACTCTATGAAACTTCAATCCATCGTAAAAAGGTGTTCCTAAAGGTTTTCTTTCATTTTTGATTTTACCTTCTGCTAATCCAACAAAGTTGGCTACCGTTAAAGGCGTTTTTTCAAATTCTAATGCTAATGTGATATCTCCTTTAGTCGTTGATAACTTAGCATAAAGACCATCTTCTAGCTCTCCAACAACCGAAGTAGCAAAGAAGCTTAGTGACATTAAACAAAGAGATAAAGCTGTTGTAATTTTACTGATTTTCATATTCTATAATTAATTTAATACTTGTTAATGAGATAACTCATTGCAAACAAAGTTCCAAAAATTAATGTTAACTGAAAACTAATCTTCAATTATTATGATAAGGAAGGGAAAATAAATGAATTATAGCTTAAAATAGATGCACACAATATTACTATCTCCTTTGCCGTTTTCTGATTAAATCTCTTGGTATTATGAAAATTATCGCATCTTTTATATTTCTTTTCACATTAATAATCAGCTTCGCTCAGGAGAAACCAAGTCAAATGCTACCTCCTTTAGAAATACTTGAAGGAAAACCTGGTGACATTAAGAACATTTATGAATTACCTGCAGAATCCGATTATCAAATTTTTGATCAAATGGGAGAATTAATAACTGAAGGTACTGCACAGTTTATTGATTACACTCAATTCAATGCGGGTAAATACTTCATTAAATATAATGGAACAACTCAAATATTTGAAAAGAAAAAAACACACTAACTTAAACGAAATAAGAGAGTTTCGCACCGATTAGTCAAACATTTTCACTTATTCAATGTCATCCTTCCATTTATTAAACATTTTCAAAATAAAGGATTGTTGATCATAATATTGTATTTGAGCTCTATCTGTCAATTATACTTGAGTAATAACTACTAATCCATATGTCTTTTTAGTTAAACTTTTTTGGAATTATATCGCTTAAAGAAAGATAAACAACCACAATTAGGGATTTTCACCTCCAACGGTTTGACATAAAAAAAGGCGCTTAGAATATCCAAGCGCCCTTAAAATCAGTTTTAAAAATTTAATCTGTCACCATAATTTTTTCAGATATTTCGCTAGAACCTGATGTAGCAATAATATGATACATTCCAGAACTTAAATTAGAAACACTGAATTGAACAAAATTCACACCACTCGAAATTGATTCAGTATAAATTAACCTACCATTAAGATCAAATACTTGGACTTGTCCCGCAGTTTTAAAAGCTGAAGAGAAGTTCACCTCAAACATTCCATTACCATAGCTAACGTTTGAATTTAGCTCCTCATTAATTATATCTGTTGCATTACCAACCACTTGAACTTGTTGAGTAAGCGTATCCGTACAACCTGCAATAGAAGCTACCAAACTCATCTCATAAGTACCTGGTAAAGTATATTCATAAAGAGGTTGAGCTCCTACGGAAACATTCCCATCTCCCCAGTACCATACATAATTAGTTGCAGTAGATGAGTTAAAAGGTGATACCGTACCATCTATATCCAAATTAATGGTTGTAGAAGTTAAACTAAAGTTAGCAGATACATTTGGTGCTGGAGCTATAATAAAATCTTCAGACATAACACATCCATTGTTATCTGTTACTTGAAGAGCATATGGTCCAGGAACAACACTTAATAAGTCTTGAACTGTCTCACCATTAGACCAGCTATAAGAATATGGTAATACTCCTCCGTTTACGGTAGCATTAATTGAACCATTTGATCCATCACATTGTTGATTTAATATCATTCCATTTACAGTAAGTGCATTTGTTAGTTCTGTTACTGTAGCCCAAACGGTAATATTACTGCAGCTACCTGCACCATTATCAATAACAGTTAATTCATAATCACCTGCTCCAATATTATTTAAGGTATCATTATACATTGTATTTACCTGCCTTACGATAACGCCATTATCATCTTTCCAAATAACATCATATGGGCCTACTCCGTTCGCTTCAAAAATAACAGAACCATCATGTGCACCAGCACATGATAAATTATTAACTAAAGGCTGCACTGGATAAGAAACATTAATGTTAAACCTATTCTCAAAATTCACCAAAGAATCCATACTGAAAGTATAATAGGTCCCTGTCTTAAGGTCAACTGTATTTCCAGTTACCATATCTTCAAAGATAAAGCACATATCAGAAGGTAAACCAGCACCTCCGGAAAAATCAAATGTGTAAGATCCGGTATGAGGAACTCTTAACCAAACAGGTATTGTTTTGCTAACTCCGTCATTAGGGAAAGCTTCAATTGAATTCTTCATTCCCATAACGTTATCGGTGATATATATTCCCATATTCGTTTCATCACTGATTGACTTTAAGGCATCTCCGAAATCATCGTGCCCGTGACTTGCAGTACTCAATACTCTGAACTTAACCTCGTCTTCCTTACTAAATCCATCTATGTGCATAGTGAATGCGGCATCTACATTACTCTGCGACCTAAAATCTCCGTAGTCACTTGTCATTGATTCTCTAGTACAAGTCAAAGAAGCTCCAGCAAAGTGAGCTTTAATCCAGAAAGCAGATGACGATGGAATCACGTTTGTTCCTCCATTAGTACCTACATTTGAAATGTAAGAGGCATATTGATCAACACATTCATTCCAAATATAAGTTGCATTACAACAACCCACATTTATCCATTTTGAATTATTAGTCACATCCCAATCAATAGCTGATGGATACGGATTACCTAGAAGGTTCCATCCATCTGCTGCAGCATTGCCTGAATTAGTATAAGAAAGTGGGAAGGTAAAATCTGTAAGGTCAACCTTACCGTCTACTATAGAAACTACTGGATAATTCGCTACCCCTTCATATACTTGATATCCTTTACCTCTAATAATGTTATCATTAATTGATATCGGAGCAAAGAAACCATTAGTAAGAGCTCCTGGAGTTGGTTCATTGTACGTTAATATCGACTCAAAAGGAAAAGTAGGAAAGTCAGAACCTGGAAAACCTGCTGTTGTAATCTCATCATCCCAATCATTCAATGTATTATTATCAAAAGGAGATGTCAATGAAATCCATCCATCCGCACATCCTTGTTTATATCTCTCTAGCGTAATATCACACAGCACCGTGCCAGTTCCACCAGAAGAAATATATGAAGTACCAGATGCAGAAGAAAGCATGGTGAACGAGTTAGCAGCACATACACTGACAATTCCATCGGTAAGCGTCCATTCATTAGCAACAGCGATATTACCACAACTCATATTGGCTCCAGCTGAATTATTAATTTCAAAATTGTAAAATTCTACATCTCCACATACGGTTTGCGTACAAGTACCATTTAGGTTTATCTTACCTTGGTTATGAATGAAATCTCCCAAGATTTCAAAATAACCTGATACTTTCAATTCGAATCCTGCAATGTCTAAAACGGCTCCCGCTTGAACATATACGGATGCTACTTCAGCATTTCCTGTAAGTGTCAAAGTGTGCCCTGCTCTTACCACAATCGATTTACCAGGTATTGGAACTATACCATTATCCCAAGTTGCATTATTAGTATAATTACCTGTACCATTTGTATTTTTTATAGCATCTAAATAATCTACTAATAAATTACAATCCTCATCAGGTAAATTAGCTTGAGTACCGCCTTGATCCGCATCAAACGCATTATCAATACCATCTAAATCAGCATCACCTCCAACGGCAGTAACATCTGGATTGAATCCTTCTATATTATCTGGAATACTGTCATCATCCGAGTCTAAATCTAAATAATTTGGAACGCCATCATTATCCGTATCTGGATTAGGCAACATAGTGTTGCCAAAATCTGGATCAATATCATCCATTATTCCATCTCCGTCCGAATCTGTTACACTTGCATACCCAGAAGGATACTGGCCGTTAGCATCCATATTAGTTGGGAAAGCACCCGTATTTGCCTCTACAGCATCTAATATTCCATCTCCATCTGAATCAAGATCATATCTATCCACGATAAAATCACCATCTGAATCTAGTTGAGTCGCACTGTTACTAGCGTATGACTCTCCTCCTTCTATTGATTCAAACCATCCATCACCGTCTGTATCATTTGATGCATTAGCAATAAATGCTGGTGTATATTGTCCTTGTGGTGTCATATTATTTGGAAGAACACCTGCGTTGGCTTCCACGGCATCTGGAATACCATCGTTGTCTGAATCTAGGTCAAATGCATCTATAACTCCATCTCCATCAAAATCTCCAGTCCCTTCCGTTATATCTGAAAGACCATCGTTATCATCATCTTCATCTATGTTGTTAGGAATTCCATCCATATCCGTATCTTCTTCACATTGCCCCACGGTGATAGTGACTGCATCTAAACCTAATCTTCTTCTATCTCGAGTAACTCTAATAAATCTTGCAGAAGTTGTCAAGGTATAATTAAATAAGTTGAAAGCTGGAATAGTAACAGCAGAAGCATATGTCTGGGAATTAGTAAATGTGGTTCCATTAACCGATTCTTCTATAAACGCTCGTGCATTTCCACCTCCACTTATCTTAGTAATATTTAACACAGCTACATCACCTACTGCAAACTGCTGTCCCATATCAATTGTAATAAAATCACCAGCACCTAAATTGGCATAACTCGCATCCGGAGCAAATCTCACTCTATTCGGACTACCAACACCAGTATTGGTTTGGCTTAATCCAAAATTATCAGTACTAATAAATGTAAAACCTGGAGTACATAGACTTACTTCTAGATAATCTGGAGTGCCATTTCCGTCTATGTCACCGTTTTCATTTGCTGTGAAAATATTGTCGTTATCATCATCGATATCTCTCCAATCATCTTCACCATCTGAATCTGTATCTTGATGAGGGGTATTTGTAGCACACCCCCACGTATTAGTGGTAGTGCCACCTGCAAATGTTACAACTAAAGTTGCAAAAGTTTCTGCTGTTCTTTTATTAGCTGCTGATAAGGCTGTAAAATTGAAATTCATATTATTACCAGATACCCATCAGCCTCTTCCAACAATTTCTTGAACGATGAGTGAAAGATCAGTTGTCTGCTGCGCTGCAGCTCTTTCGCCTACCGTATTCCAGTCTGCTGGAGACCACGTTTGAGAAGCACTAGTGTTGTTTGCCGCTCTATTCGAGATATTTGAATTCGAATTTGTGAATGCTACTGCGTTATTCACATCTTCTCCGTGAATTGTAATATTTACCGCACCTGTTCGTACTTCATCTGCTTGAAACTGAATGAAAGCACTAGTTATAGTTGCTCCTTGAGGTATCGATATATTATTAAATGCTAAACCTACTATTTGTAAACCTCCGTCATCGTTAAATTCTAAGTCAGAACTTCCTACATTAACATTACCACTTGAAACCTCTTCTTCCGCATAGTCGTAGCTCGAAAAACCTGGATCAACACCAACACATGGCTCATCAAATATATCATCAATACCATCTCCATCGGCATCAATACCTGAAGGGTTGACATCTGCAACACCATCCATATTAGCGTCATTTCCTTCGATAATATCAGGAACTAAATCA
Organism: Herpochondria borealis; assembly: GCA_032274145.1. Classification (NCBI taxonomy): domain Eukaryota; phylum Rhodophyta; class Florideophyceae; order Ceramiales; family Ceramiaceae; genus Herpochondria; species Herpochondria borealis. The sequence continues at coordinate 22,270 of JAVCKV010580683.1, forward strand.
TTATCAGAATCTGTATCTACTAAATCTGGAACTCCATCATTATCCGTATCTACCGGAACTATAGATGTTCCTCCCATTTGATTATCCCAATAATCCCAGATACCGTTAGAGTTATTATCTACAAATACCGTAGGCTGCGAATAAGAACCCGTTGCTAGTCCTTCTCGCGTATCATCGATACCATCTCCATCTGAGTCCATATCTAAGTAGTCTGGCAATGTTGTTCCATCTGTATTTGGAATATCAAAAGGATCTGTTGCTAATACGTCATCATATCCATCTCCATTACCGTCAGATAAAGCATCAATTCTACCATCTCCATTAGCATCTATGCTCAGCAGATTTGTATAATCTGAATCCGCTTCAAAAAGATCTGTAATTCCATCGTTATCCGAATCTAAATCTAGGAAATCTAACACCCCATCTCCATCATTATCTGGGATTGGCAAGGTGGAAGCTGAGGTTCCGTATGCAACAGATGGTTGGTCATCAACCGCGTCTAATAAACCATCACCATCGCTATCTGCCACTGTAATTCTACCTGTATTGGGATCGAACCCTGCAGGAGCTGCACCGTTGTTAGCTTCTAGTGCATCCGGAATACCGTCATTATCCGAATCCAAATCTAAGAAATCATCAATACCATCTAAATCCGAATCATTATTGTATTCAATATTATCTGGAATACCATCATTATCAGAATCCAAATCACACATATTATCCACTCCATCACCATCAGAATCAATTCCTACACCGCCTTCAGCAAAATCAGGAATACCGTCTCCATCGCAATCTGGTCCAGATACGGCTCCAAAGTTATTATTAGGATCTACTTCATTGAAATTAATATTATCAACGAAATCAGCATCTTCAATATTATCAGTTGTTAAAGAATAAGAAGCGGGTAAAGTTGCCTCGTCCACTTCCATAAGAAGTGATCCAGTAGTTGCGAATGTAAAAGAATATGCTCCAGTACCATCTGTAACTTCTGTTTGAAGATATGTATCAGCTGGATCGATGATCCCGTTACCATTTATATCAAAATATAAATTCACAGAAACACCTGCTATTCCTGACTCACCACCATCAATTAGTCCGTTTGCATTGATATCCTCCCAAACTTGTCCTGTAATATAATTAGGTGGTGCAACCATAGCAGCAACTGCTTCTGGATCTCCACAAGGAAGAACAATCTGATTAGTCATATTACCAGTAGTTGGGTCAATCTCCCAAAACTCACCAGGATTTGAACCTACGGTTCCATAAAAAGTAGCATCGTTATAATAGGCCATACCTTCTACATCTTGCTCAGAAGCAGGAGCTACGACAGTAATTACACCTGTCAATTTGTTAACCTCTAATAATTGATCCTGTGACCCATCGTTTCCTACCGTAAATAATTTACCATCAAGTGGACTAATAGCTATATCATCAACGTTAAGAAAAACTCCAGATCCATCAACCACAATATAATCAAGTCCCGGTCCAAAGGCATTAGGCACAAATTGTCCAGTTACTATATCGATGTGAAACATCAAATCAAAAGTGCCTCCTCGCCTACAGCTAGCCCATAAAACACCAGTCCACGGATCGAAACTCAAACCATCAATATCGTTAAGTGCCTGTGGACCATCTACTCCATTTGCGGTTCCTCCACCATCAACCTGTCCTATATTTGTATATGAACCGGTTGTTGTACTAATTGTTCCGAAATTACCTTGATTTGCACCATAAAGAACTCCTTCCCAATAAGCAATGGCTTCTACAGCACTGGCTCCCAATCCTCCAACTAAAGAGGTAGTACCCGCTGCAGGATTAATCGAATATAATTCATCGGTAGCATCACAGACGTAATAAAATATCCCTGGATTAAATGTATCGAACAAGTCTCTCCAATCCGGCTGAGAATCTGCATCTTGGTTTTGCTCTGGCACATTACTTTCTCCACCAAAAGTACCAGGTGTAGTATCATAAGCATCATCTAATCCGTCTCCATCTGCATCATTATTCGCAGCACCAAAATCGGCAATACCATCTAAATTAGCATCATTACTTTCGATTACATCGTTGGTTCCATCACCATCACTATCTAAATCTAAATAATCTGGAATTCCATCATTATCTGTATCAGTTGGAACTGCAGTTATTCCACCGTTAGTAACATCAAAATTATCCGTTAATCCATCGCCATCAGAATCTCCATAAGTAATTGGGGTAGGATCATTGGGCGTAGTAAATGCCTCTCTACTATCATCAATACCATCGCCATCACTATCTAAATCTAAGAAATTAGGAATACCATCCGTATCCGTATCATTAATTACAAGAAAACTAATATTTGCTCCATCAAAATAGCCATCTGAATTGGCATCAGTAAAGCCATCATAAACCCCGTCATTGTTAGCATCTAAGCCTCCAGCTTCCACTAAGTCAAAAATCCCGTCATTATCAGAGTCTGGATCTAATAAATCATTCACACCATCACCATCAGTATCATTCAGAGGTTGAGCAGAAGTACTACCAGCGCCATATGCAACAGTAGGATCATTATCTACAGCATCTAAAAGCCCATCATTATCTGTATCCAAACCTATTATCTGGCCAAATGTAACATCGTAACCAGTTGGTTCAAGCCCATTATTAGCTTCTACCGCATCCGGAATTCCGTCATTATCACTATCTAAGTCCAAATTATCTGGAGCTCCATCCAAATCAGAATCAAATGCATCGTTTGTACCATCGTTGTTAACATCTACAAATACTGGAAAACCAGGAGTTGCATCGCTAAAATCTAAATAATTAGGTATACCATCAGCATCTGCGTCTCCAGATGGGTTAAACCCTGTTCCTCCGTCTTCATCCGTATCTAGTACACCATCATTATCACTATCCAAATCTGCTGTACCCGTTAGTCCATCTTGATCTAAATCAAAATCCACTACTAGATATATAACTGCCGAATCACGACCTCCTTGTTCATCAAAGAGGATATAATAAGTTGAATCTAATCCCCAGAAACCATTATCCGGAGAATAATCAATGAAGTCATCCGTTAAATTACCAGGTGTGCCATTATCGTTGATAGTTACTGTTCCTCCTGCAAAAGTAGTTCCATCGGAATAATCCGTTCCAGTGCTACCTACATTAATATCATCCCCATCGGTATCTGAATCGTTGCCAACTATAGCAATTACCTGATCGATACCGAAAAACCCCGTAGAGACATCATTTGTGGCTATCGGGTCACAATGATTATTATTAAGACTTATATCTTCAGAAATAGAAGCTCCAAACCACCAAGTATTAATTGTTCTTACGTTTCCAAAATTTCCGTTCCAAGTATGACAAGGTGTTACACAACCTGTAAGGTTAGTCGATCCACCCACATTGGAATCATCAAAATAAAGCAAAGGTGCCGGTAAACCCGTTGGCCTAATTACATTAATTATGAATCCATTGGGATGATTTTCAGCATCATAAATAGGATAATGTGTAAGTCCAGCTAAAACAGTAGAAACAATATCCATATCAAAAGCATGTGCCACTACTACTCCATTAGCATCTCTACCATCCCAAGGAAAGCAGTGGTACCCTGCAGTAACATTAGCGATGAGCAATACATCCGCTGCATTGTTAATTCCATCACTATTAAAATCTAATAATACTTCTGCATATCCAGACCCTGTATAATCCACATTCAAACAATAATTACCTGCACATCCAGATAAATAAGTAGCCCCAGAACCAAAAGAAGAAAACGCGCCTGTAGGATAAGCTAGAATATCGGGATCTTGTAAGAAAATTTTGTAAGCAGGATACCCCAATTTACCATTAATAGATTGCCGATCAGTTAGTGGCGCTCCGGTATTAACAGGTCCAGTATTATTACATGCAACTTCAAATCCAAACGGGCGAATACCATTCATATCTAGTTCAGAAACCACGCCATCGTCAGAATAAACAAAAAAGCTGGACTGAACGTTATTTGAAAATGAAAAATTCGAGACATCCCAATTTCGAGACCATAAGCGTCCAGGTTTTACCTGAATTCCGCTAACAACTGAAACATCGAAATACTCAAACCGTGTATTGACTCTATTAATCACAGTGCTATTCACGGGGTTAAATTCAATATAATGATCTCCCATTACAACTGGCTGATAACTAAGCGGTGCATAACCATTAACAGACAAAATATTAGGACCCGAAACAGCTTCCAAATGACTTTGTATAAAACCAGCTCCGGACGTTGGAACTAATGCAGGACCAAATACGATTGTTCCGCTCGGATCTTTTATTTGAAAAAACACATCACCAGAATGAGCAGAAGCGTCAATAGCAAAACCAAAATAAACTTTTTCAGTTAGACTACTAACGTGCACATTAAGTCGATATGCATCCGAACAATTAAATGTAGCAAATTGTCTAGTTGCGTCTCCATTATCCCAGATTTGCAACCCCAATTTTTCGTTTGAAGCTCCAGAGGACCATAATTGCTTGGTACCCTCCGCAATAGCATTGACACTGCAAAATAAAGTAAGTACAAGTACGAAAAAATTTCTTAAATCTTTAATCGAATACATAGTCTCTTTTTTAATAATTACGGCAATTTATACTAAAAAAAAGATGTAGTAAAATATCACTAATGTTTTTCGATAAGGCAAGTCAAAAATCGGACGAACGACACCCCCTAAAAACACTAAATACAAAGGAGTTAGCACCACATCGACACAACTAGATGCTTCAATTTATCCATCTCATTTTCTGTGTGAAAAATGCTCCGAAAGAGAAAACCAAGTCAAATAATTAACTATGCGAAAATGATAATTTTTTCTTCCGAAAACGAGATTAAAATGTAACTTTATTAGAATATTGATCTAATAAAAAAACAACGATTAAAAACCTCAATTTCTTTCAAAGAATCAAGTACTCACATCTTCATTCTGTCCACAATACTCTTTGTAGATATTAGCACACATAATCTTTTTATCATTTAGGAAAAATTAAGGCACTTACGTCTAAAATAAGCTAATTGTTTTACAACTCGATATTTAGTTCTTAGTAACTTTACTTCCTATTGTGAAAGAGCTACCCATCAAAAAGATAATCCATGTTGATATGGATGCATTTTATGCATCGGTAGAGCAATTAGACAACCCTCAGCTAAGAGGAAAGCCTGTTGCTGTAGGAGGTGGCGGAGACAGAGGAGTTGTGGCAGCTGCCAGTTACGAAGCTCGCAAGTTCAAAGTCCGGTCAGCACTATCCAGTAAATTGGCAATATACAGATGTCCAGATTTGATATTTGTACCTCCTCGCTTTGAACGATATAAAGAAATTTCTCAGCAAATTAGAGAGGTATTTTATGAATACACTGACTTAGTGGAACCGCTTTCTCTTGATGAAGCTTTTTTGGATGTCACGGAAAATAAATTCAATAACCCTTCGGCAAGTTTAATAGCAAGAGAAATTCGTGATAAAATAAAAGAAAGAACTGGACTAAACGCCTCTGCAGGAATTTCTATTAATAAGTTTACTGCAAAAGTTGCGAGTGACATCAACAAACCGAATGGTCAAAAGACTATTCCACCTGAAGATGTATTGGCCTTTCTAGAGGAGCTTCCGATAGGAAAGTTTTTTGGAGTAGGAAAAGTTACAAAAGAGAAAATGTATAGACTTGGAATATACAATGGCACTAATTTAAAAGCTTGTTCACGTGAATTTTTAGATATTAATTTTGGAAAATCAGGTGGACATTTTTATCAGATTGTGAGAGGAATCCAAACTTCAGAGGTTAATCCAAATAGAGAAAGAAAGTCTATTGCAGCTGAGCGTACTTTCGACACCAATCTAACATCCGAAATCTTTATGTTAGAAAAATTAGAAAAGATTGCTGAACAATTAGAAAAGCGATTAGAAAAATCAAAAGCGAAAGGAAAAACAATTACTCTAAAGATAAAATACAGCGACTTTACGCAACAAACCAGAAGTAAGACTATTGATAGTTATACGGATGAAAAAAACGTGTTCTTCCCGGTGGTAAAAGAATTACTATATCAAGAGTTGATAAATGAGTCCGTTAGGTTATTGGGAATTTCTATTACCAATCTAGAAGATCAAGCCAAAGAAAAAAGCGTGAGTGTTCAGTTGAAATTAGAGTTTTAAATGCTTAAAATAACGATACAAGAACCTAATATTTCGTATTCAAATAGGTCAGTTTATCAGATCATATCACCCAATATAAATGGACTTAATTAAAACAAAAAAAGCTTCCTCAACAAAGAGAAAGCCTTTAATACCCAAATGGGAGTACCACATTTTTAAAATTAGATTTTACAAGGTTTTTTCCTCTTGCATTGTTTTAATTAGCAGTAATAACCTATCTCTTAAGAAGTATCGTCTTAAGGATCAACATAAATCCAGTCAGATTGCCCCCAATATTTTAGTAAACCATAGTTCTTATTAAAATAAAAAGTATCAGTTTGATGTATAAATGTGTAGACTTCATTAAATAGGTTCCCATTAATTAAGACATCTCCTGTGTAATAAATAGAATCAACATCGTCTATAGTAACATAGGTGTATTGGTCAGTTGTACTTGGATTCCCGAAGTCATATCCAAAAAAAACTTGCTCTACTCCATCGAATATTTGAACACCAATAACTATTTGATCGAAATTATATAGATTATATTTCACAAAAATTTCTTTCTTAGTTATGATTGGCACAAATTTATAAACATCGCAAGGGTTTTCAGGACAAGTATTAACTTGATTAACTTCCGTTGAGTCAATATTTGGAATGTTAGTAAATGTATTACTACCTAAGATGTAGTTTATGCTATTATTTTGTTTTAAAATTGAAAAAAAATCCAGTGACTTGGAAGAGAAATCAGTTGAAGCAATGTTACAGCAGTCATCGCAACATTCTACTTCCAGAGGCTTATAGCATCCAGAAAATAGAATCATAAATTGTAACAGAAATAATGAGGGAATTCTTTTCATAAGTTAATGTTTTACAGCGTATGTAGATTTTCGATAAGAATGAGATGCAGTATATTCCTCTTTAACTATTCGTAAAACTCCTGCATCCCAATAAAAGGAGCCTTCATTGAAGTCGTTATCTTTAATTCTTACCAGGTCTCCTTCAACATTTAAAGAATAATAAATTTCATCTCCTCCCTGACCATCAATAAACTTTATTTGACATCTACTAACTTTTTCTATGCTACCAATAGAGTAAGTAGTGTCAAAAGTTAAAATACCATTAATATCTACAAACTCCTCGAAAATTGCAACGTCATAATCTCCACTCAAATCTTTTATAGCATATCTTCTTTCCTTAAAACAGGAGGTCAAAAGTATAATAGCAAAGATTGAAATATAGCTTTTAGAAATAAAATTGAATGGTTTCTTTTGCATAAGATATTTTAACTCATTTTTTTATTCATAAATTACTCTTTTTACTTTTTTACAAGAATCGGAATATAAGATTACAAAATAAACTCCTTTACCTTGATTTTCTAAGGAAATATTAATAGTACTACTGGTAACATTATTAACACTAGAGATAAGTCTTCCCATTGGATCAACAATTTCAATTTTTAAATCTTCTAACTCCTTTTCAGAGTTTAATTTTATCGTAAAATCCTCATTAAAAGGGTTGGGATAAATAGTAAAAGAAACTTCTTCATCTGTCGATTTAGCTAACTCATTAAGGTTTACAGCTATAAAGACTGAAGTGACAAAGGCCTATTGGGCCACCTGAAGCCTCTAAATCCTCAATGGATTTGGGATAAGCAATTTCGTTTTCTCTTAAATGATTATAGTATCCAATATCTGCTAACAATAATCCCTCTTTAAGGTAGGTTTCTAAATTTTCCATAATTAATTTGTTTACTCAAAGGTAAGACTAACCACTTCGAAATCAAAAAACATGAAAATTTCTGTAATATTTAATCACTAGTTATTTCCAATTTCAGGTACCTACAAGAATCTCCTTATCATTTATTAACGATCTTTTTTACAAGAAGGTAAAAACCCCAACGATATGCAAAATTCAAAGAAACTATTCTTTAACAAAAATATTCGTTTTAAAACAGCTAAAATAAGCAGGGTTACAATTCTCGCTATCACTATCAAAAGGAAACGATCTCCACAACACTAATGTATCCTTTTCTCCAACAAAATCCATTGTATTGAGGCTTCCTCTTAATCTGTCATCATTGTCATTGTTCATATTAATAGTAAAACTTTTCTCTTTTACATCTCCGTAATTCCAGCTATTGAAAACGATTCTTTTTTTATCAGTAAGTACTCCATTTTTATAAAAATGAACCTTCCCTTTTTTATAAAATTCTACTTTATATGTATCTCCTTCTGATATTGGTGTTATTGTATCAATGTAATTAGGTACGGAATTGATGCCTGAGTTATTATCTCTAATCGTGTAAGCCCAAACCCAAGTTCCTATTAATTCTTCCTTTCCATCATCTGTCAATCGATCCTTTTTGCAAGAATTAATTGACAATACAAACAAAACTGTAATAAAGGTAAAAGATTTACTGAACAAATAATTTTTTAGCATAAGTGTAATTATTAGATACTACAGTAATTATGTAGCATCCTGATGAATAGTTGCTTGTGTTGATTTTAATTTTACTACTTTTTATATAATTTTTTAAGATTAATTCAACTTGA
>JAVCKV010580792.1:0-30955 GCA_032274145.1 Herpochondria borealis
CGAATGTACGGCTTTTTTGATCCTCCTGGTGCCGGTCATTTTCCAACCTTTGAAAAGGATGGCTACTCAAGCAAGCTTGGCGTAAACTTTGGTGACGAGGGTTGGGTCAAAGTGTGTGGGAAGAAGATGCCTGGAAGAGGCAAGTTCCCACCAGGCATTGATGGCAAACCTCCATCGCGGAAGGTCAAGAAGGACAATGATGCTGCCAGTGGTGAGGGCAATATGTCGGCTGAAATGTTTGAGCCTTTGGCAGAAGCATCCCATGATATTGCATTGGCGATGCGTGGATTGCCCTCAGTCACTTCTGTTGCATCCTTCACTTTCTTTGCGGCAGGTTTGGAAGAGGGTGAGGAAGAGAGGAAGCAGCTCTCCGTTGCGACGAGGGCGGACATCGATTGGACCGAGTTCATCCTCACTGTTTGGATTTTGTTCTTTCGGATTGGTATCTTCCCCAACATGATGGCCGAGTACTGCGACTTGACAGTCTCAAAGAAGCGCCTGTGGTTTGGAATGGGAGGGTATGGGCATCCAAAGTTTTGTGGTATTGGGGTCCTGGCTTGTCAGTGACATTGTGTTCATGGTCACGAGCAAGGAGCGCCCCATCCAAGTCCGGCTTCATATCCATGACATACCAAAGCGTCTTCCTAATGAAAGGAGGATACTGGCTCACTTGAACAGACAGATTGATGGAACCTCCTTGCCGCCAGATAGCAATGGTAACTGTGATGACGATGACAGTGACGACGACAACAGTGACAACGACGACAGTGGCCTCGGCAACAACTGCTGCATGAGCAGTAATGGTAGCCGCTACTACTTTGCAACCTTCCGCCTCTTGCGCCCTTCCAAAAGAGCAAAGTGTGCGCATCCTGGAACAATGCACTTCCTGAAATAGGATCGCACATCCCCAGGCTTCACTGCAAACATTGCCAGAGCATGCGCCTCTGCCCAGTCCAACTTGTTGTGACGCAACACCGCCTTTTTGTATTGTGCAAACATCCATTCAATTGGATTGAGGTCTGGGGAGTAGGGAGCAGTGTAAATCACCCTTGCCCCTGTTGCCTCAATTGCATCGACCACGCGATCATCGTGGTGGATGCTCGCGTTGTCGAGCACAACCACAGAGCGAGGGGCAAAAGCATCGTAAGAACCAAGGCACGGACACAAGCACACTGTGACCCATTCCAAGAACCGCTCCGTGTCGACCGTGCCGTCTAAATCACGTTCGACAACGGAGCAGGCTTCTTGAATGAAGCCATTCACGTCGCAAGCTGCCATCAAGGAATACTTCTTGGCCCTATGGCCAGAGAAGTGCTCGTTTCGGAAGGGTGTTTGGCCAATAGGCGACCAGCACCGACGACGTCTGGACCCGTTGCGACCTTTATAGGTCTCGTCCAAAAACACAAGCTGCTCGGGCCGCATAACCCAAAACGCGAGAGCTGTTTTGTAACTAGCTCGGTCTTCTTCGTTTCGCTGACCAGCCACGTTTGATGCCACCTGCATCGACCAACGCAATTCCTTCGTCATCACCCCGTAGATCTTGCTGGCCGACCACCACGTACCAGTATGGAGAGCCAGCCTCTCTCGAATCTCGTCCAGGAACAGGCTCGGGTCATCGTCGAGGATATCCTGGAGCCCTTTCGTGTGTGTCCATGTCCAGCGTGACTTGTGCGAGGTGTAGTGTGTGAGCTTGAGGAATTCCTCAAGGTGTGAGTGAAGAGAGCGATCGCTTCACTGCTGGAGCAGGACTGCGAGTGTGGGGATACTATAGCATCTCGCCGGCAGCTATTGCTCCAGTATGACGACTCGGGCGGCAGCCGTCGTTTGGCGTACATGTATACTCATTGTGTTGCTGCTGATGGCTACAACGTATTATGCGAGTCAGATGTTCCCGTACTCATCGGCTGTCTACTACACATCTTCAAGCTATAAAGGAGGGAGCGGGACGAGCAAGCTTCCAGCATCAGGTGCTCCTACTAATATTGTTATTCGATATTCTTCAGATGTGATTGCGGTCAGCAATATGAACAAGTCAATGCTACCACGAAGCCAGCATGACAATCCCTCGATCCCCACCACTTTTACCAAGGACAACTTCTCGATTGGAAAATCCTGTAGAAAAGCAGAGAAAGGTTGGGAGTGCCGTGAATGTGGTGACGCAACTACTACTCCTTGGAGCAACTGCCCATTGATGCCACCGAGAAGAATCTGCAAGCCCATTCGTACGTGGGAATGGGATCCACGCAAAGAGTCGGTACACGACCTGGAAGGACACCGACACGTCTTGCATCATTATGGTATGAGCAACCACACATATATGCAAGTTCCCTGCGAACGACTGGAAGATTGTTGGGATATGAGCAAGTGTGCTGCTCCCATACGGATCTATGGCTACGGCGCCACTGCTATCCACATGGCGCTACTGGCTGCACAACGGTATCCAAATCACATTCAATGGACCCCACATGCCGAGGATGCATGTTTGCTCTTGGCTCTAGTAGACTCGTTTGCTACTCCGCAACAAATGCACTCATCACCATCGTGGAATGCTGGGCGGAATCACTTTCTGTTTGGTGGTAATGGATTCTTTGGTACGAGTGCAGACATTCCCTTCAAAATTGAAACTAATTTCGACCATGCATCCGTGGGTACAAATGCCATGATGGATGCCAACATTCGACTTGGATATGACATACCCCTTCCCTATATGCGCATGGATCCGGCTGGTGAGTTTCAAGCACCAGCCAATTTTAACAGCAGCACCAGTACCATCAACAACAACAGGACACTACTTGTGAGTTTCAAGGGAAACATATTTCACATGGATCAAGTATGGTGGCAGCACCGATATCTAGCCTACGAATATTGGGAGCAAGCGCCAGATGTTCTTGTGGACGTGCAGTGCAAATTATCGAAACGATTCAAGGGGCCTCATCGCAAGAAACAATACGAGACTTCCGTCGACTCATTTGCGTCCCAGTTAATGAACTCCACCTTTGCCTTTTGCCCCGGTGGTGGATCCTTTGGGAGTTTTCGCTTCGCAGAAGCCCTGTCTCTAGGAGCCATACCCGTTGTCACGTCCGAATTTGTCGCTCCCTTGGCCCCGGATGTGGATTGGAGTGGATGTTTAGTGCGAGTCAGTGAAGCTCGCATTATTGATATTCCGCGGATTCTGCGAGGCATAGTTGATGTCGAGGCACGACAAGAACGCTGTCGCTTCTTGTTTGATCGCATCATTGGATGGCAGGAGAACGGTCGTTTGGATCCAATGTCACGAATCCTACCGCTGGCGTTGCGCATTTGGTCCAGGAGGATTGCGAGCTACCACGCCATGCGCAAGCAAGGAGAAAAACTTCTTGAGAGTTCCGAGCGGATGGTTGTATCAAGAATGACAAGTGCGAGTGGACTGTGATGTTGGCGGATGATGCTTGCAACGTGGTATAAGACACACTCATACGAGATTCTCTTGAGGACATTATCGATCGCCCACCTCCTCTTCAGGATGCGACCACCGAGAAGTGCGAGGTTGCACTTTTGCGAGGTTGCACTTTTGCGTTTTGATCTATGAGAATTTCACCAATTGCAACGTGTCGAGTTTGATCCCGTTTCACATCTTCCACTATTCTTCCATCGCCATAATAATCGACGATAATATTATGATATCAATATTACCAACGTCGTGGACAAGTCAGCGCGCCTTGTTTGGAAATGGCGCAAAGAAAGGTCCAGTCCTGCTCGAACGATGCAACCGCCAAATCAAACCCTTGACTACGGAAGAAGCGCAGGCTTTGGTTCGTCAGCCGTCTCAACACCTGATGCTGCTGGATGAAGAAAAGTTCATTGCGCTCAACTATCGACTAAGCTTGGAAGCATGCATGAAAGGACAGTTTCCAAGCTCGTCCGTTCGCAGCACACGAAACAATAACCAAAATCATAGTTTTGATGTGGAAAACTACTTCGTCGGCGAGCAAGATATTCAAGAACAAATGCTTGCTTGATTATGGTGACTCAACATGGACGACAAGTTCAACCGATGTTCACAGTCGACGCGAAGGAGGACGCAGAGCCTTAGGCTCAGCAAGAGATATGAAAGAAACCCCGAACCTGTAACATGATTGTCTATGTAATATAAACACTATGATGCTGCAGCAAAAGGAATAACAGAAGTAGTCTACAGTAGGTACTGGGTAGTGGAGAGTGCCCGTTTGGACGACTCCAGTGTTACTAGCTAGAGGGACTGCCACTTGGCAGCATCGCAGGCTTCGTACGGTACCGATACTTCATAGGAAATTTTCCCGTACGCACGTGCGCGCTGATTCTACATTCCTTATTTCAGCGATAATTTCTTTCTTCATGTCTGAATAAATAACATACGAGAATGTGACGATCAAAATTTCAAATGACACAGTGCACCAGTAGATTCTACACGAGATTGTCGTAGAATCGCAGTAACAAAAATACTGTACATACTCATTCTTTTTCCGTTTGGCGGACGTCATAGACCCGTACGTTGAACGTGGATAGATACACCCGACCCCTTGCATCCAATAAGGCTAGAATTTTTTTGGCTTTTTGTGAGGGAGCTGGGGGCAGCTGCGAGGGTGAACCCTGATAGATGGGGAGAAGAAAGATAGAGCACCTTCAACAATCGAGAGATACGTAGGCGCCACAGTTACCATGGCCATGAGACGGAGAACTTCAAATTGCAGAACTGGGGCGAGAATATGGCTCAGGGTTGTCATCCTGATGGTGTCATCGTTATGCCTTGTCGATGCGTTCACTTCACCTGCCACCACTAGTCGGAGAGTTATGAAAACGAACCACATCGACGATGCGCTGCGGAGATCCCCTAGCAAGATCCGATTAGACGATAGTCGGTCGTTATGTAGAATCAAGTCTGTGCAGACATTCTCCATGGTAAGTCGAGACATGTTCTTGGTCTTCTTTGCCTTCGGCGTATCACTCGAAGGTGAAGCCCCAACTAACCCCCCCCTTTCGACACGTATCAATCAAATCTGTAGCAACCCCATGCCAACCTTGCGGTATCAATCGACCAATCGCTTCTGCCGAAGAAAAGTGCAGGCATACCCGTATTCAAGTACTTAATGTCAGCGGGTTCGAACTTGCTATCGGTGATTTCGAGCGAGCTGGTTCGAAAGAGTGTGCTCGGGATAGCAATTGCTCTGCTTTTGTCGTTCCTAGTGCAAAACTTAAGTGTCGCTAAGGGTATTGGGGGAATTCTGCGCTTCTTCAAAGGGAGAATGTTGCGTACAATCGATTGGTTGAAGCCCGCAGGCAAGGAAGGTGTCCCCATGTCCTTTAGTGATACCGAAAACGATGGGTGGGGAGTTTGTACCCTCCGTAGCAAACGAAGACTGGGAAAGACCTCCTTTGTACAGTACGACTTTGATCTGCCGAAATCCAATCAGATCTTACCACTGAAGTTGGGACAACAAGCATCGCTGTGCTGTCTGGATAACTCGGGGTCAGTCGCCAAGGGTGACTTTTATGTCTATCATCCAAAAGCCAACAGTCGGCTGGGTGGGTTCTCAATCGTCGCGCCGAACAAGTCGTCCAGCGATAATGAATACATGTTGGGGTATGAAGCGGCTCACTTTGTAAGTGATGGATAGGTTGGATGCTGCACCTCTTCCACGACGTATACTCACAACTCGTGCTCTTTCCATACAGACTCGCATCTTGAAGGAAGACCTAAAAGTGGGAGATGAGATTGCGGTCAAACTCGGTCGACGACGACTGGAATATCGGGGTCAACATTTTCCAGTTACCGACATGGTGTATATTGCGTCCTCTGTTGGCATAGTCCCTATTCTAGAACAGGTTCGTGCCGTTTTGCCCAGTGGATCTTCCTCAGTCAAGTCCGTCACCGTTCTCTGGATTGACGAATCCCAAGATGACTTCGACGTTATTTCCGATCAACTGGAACGGGAGTATTACAAGTATACTACGAAATTGGCAGTCTCCTGTGTTGTGGACAACATGAAAGTGAATACGTTGGCAGACAACATGGCGATTGTGAGTTCCATTCCAGAATTCATACCAGGCACAATGGCTGTAATATCCGGACCAGCAAATATGCAACGGAAGGCTACCAACTACCTGATCTCGCGGGGTTATCCTGAAGACTGTGTATGTGAGCTGTGATCATGAACAGGATCCATACTGTGGTTCCGCTGGTTTGCTGCTCGTGGTCAGAGCCAGTTCTCAATGCCGCCCGTTGAAGAGAATGGAAGGAGTCAGGGCTCTCGTGGGAATTTATGTACCAACAGTGTCTGTTGAGTCTGAACTGTCGTTTGGTTCACGCCATATATCTGAGAACAAATAGTAATTATTTGATCTGATGTGACATCCAATAGGGTGCTATGTGGTTTGCAACTAACTTGGCCTGTCTTGTGCTCCTAAGCCATAAGGTTAAAATTGCTAATATTCAAAATCTAAGTCTGGTGTATGTAGTGTATGTATTGTCGACATCTCAACAGGACAACACTGCGCTGTGTGAGGAGGGAATACTGGTGCTGTGTGAGGAGGGAATCATGGGCTGATACGTAAGCAGACTTCTGCTCCGAAACTATGCACCGTCGGTCCTTGAAGGAAGCGCATGTCTTGGTGCCCATCGTTGTGGAGCGAGTACACGTACGGGGAGCTTGGGTGTATCGTCGGATATCGCAGAGATCCAGCTCTGCCAGTCGGTGTACGGCCTACAAAGGCCGTTCTCAGCATAGATGGCTCTAGCTCTCCGGCTTCTCTCGAGATCCACTTCTCTCCATTCAGCAAGGAGGCGCGAGATCGACTTCGAGCTAGGTAATGCGCCGTGGGACAGTATTATGCGCGAACGACGTTCCAAGCTCTGCTTCCGCGCTACAGCGCGCCTTTGGAGACCACCACTACGCAAACTCTAGCTGCTTGCAACCGAGTCGTCTTCAAGTCGACCAAGAGCACATTATAAGGTGCTGCTTATCAGGATGTGTTGTATTACCAAGCTGGTAGAGAAAGCTAGACGACTGCGAACTGTGCTTCCATGCAGCTATCCCTCGGAAGATACTTGCAATCACCCCGTACTTCAACCATATCCTTGCATAAACGACATTAGTCAGGACATGTTCTAGATCAACGCTGGTAGAGGAATTCCTGTGGACTTCATCACGATGTGCATACCAGCCGTATCGCGTAGACTTCTATCACTACAACTACATGAGTCCACTGAATGACCTACTGAACTGCAGAATCAAGACAATGTCAAGCTAGTTTCCTTAGGCCTTAACAGCAAATTTGATGCCCGGTGGAAAGGCAGCTTCCTTCTTCTTTTGTGCGACAGTCTTTTGCGAACGTTCCGCCTTGGTCAGGGCACGACGCATGGCACGTGTTTTCTTGGCTCGCAAGTCCTTGGAAATGTACTTGTTGCCCGCCGATGCTTTGCGCAAACCCTCCTTTTGTTGCTGGTTGTGCACAGTCAAGATGCGTGCAATGTTCTTGCGCACAGACTTGATCTTGGCAATTTTGGAAGCGGCACCCCCCGTCACCTTGGCCACGTGCAGTTCGGCCAATTCCTTGCGTTGTTCGGCCAACAACTTGAGCAATTCCTCCTTGGATTGGCCCCGAATTTCATATGCCTTGACCATTTTTATTGTATGTTATTGAAAGAGAATGAACGCTTGAAAACTGGATGAATAGAGAGAGAAAAAGGAGAAAGTTAGTTGAGAGTTTGCTCCAGAGAGGTTTGCTTGCCATCAAACCATGAGACACGCCGATAACGCCACCCATTTCATGCTCAATTTCGATCTTCCTTTGTTCTATTCAACGTCTACAGAGTATTCTACCCTCAACCCTACAACAATACGCCAACATTGGCTTGATAATCGAGCCTCGGAAACGCCATGGTCAACACTCACACCTAGTCGGATTTTAGTTGTTGTTGACAAAGAGGAGGTCGGTCGGGCAAGTAAAAGGTAACAGAGTAATGTGAGTCGAATGATTCAATTGGTGTGTTTGTTTGGCTGTCTAAGTGACGCCGGCCGGACCGGGATGGATCGGCTGGATAGACACTAACTGTTAGTTTGGCTGTCTGCGAGGTCCCTAGTGCTTCCAATCCCAGATACGAAACTGAGCTGGTGGAAATTCTTCGGCAAACTGGCATCAACCATTCGTTTCAAACGTCAAACAGGCGTCAAACTGGCGTCAAGCTGTTCTCATTGCACTTATTGATCTGTCAAGGCGCAGCTGTACCGCGTTGGCGTAGCACGTTCAGAATTTGAAGCAATCAACGCTACACTTATCTACACCTGGCAAATTTGATTTGAGTCTCGTTAGACAGGGAAGGTGTCGTGGAGGTTGCGTTGCAATTCAGCAGTTGGGAGGAAAGAAGGTTGTTGCCAGCTGTTGCTGATTGAAAGAAGGCAGTGGAGAGGATTCGAAGTCAATTGTCCATCAGGTTTTTCTCTGACACAGTGTGTGCGAGCATACCCAACCGAGTGTGAGTAAGGATCTAAGGAGGGCAATCGAACACTTTCTGCTTCCAAGAGAGGAGAAGAAGATCAAGATGGCGGCGGTCTCGTCACGATTGAAGTGCACGACTATGCGGGCCAGTTTGGTGGTATGCTTAGTGTTGATGGTCCTTCAGCCCTGCTCTGCGTTCTCAGCAGGGCTACCTCGACCTTGGGATGCACCAGGAAGCGGTGATGGTCGCAACAATGGTAACAATTACAAAAATTACAGAGGTTTGAGGCGGCGAAGACGCACCCAACGTAGACGCTATCTCACTCCCGTAACGAAGAAGACAACTGGTCTTACCGCCTCGTTGATGAGTAATAGCAACAGCGAGAACACTGATGATGGGCTAGCAACTCCGAAGAGCAGCGATGAAGAGCAGGTGCATCTTGAATTCCACGACGATGAGTCGGAGGACGAAGAGCGCATGGTTTTGGAAGATCAACCTCGCGTTTTCGTCTCTCCGTCTTCCACTGGTTCAGCTGCTGCTGCCTCTGTTGCTTCGGCAGCATCTAAGGATCATGACGACGGACCAACGCTACCTACGGTACGCTCTTGTCTCCCCAAACTATTCGCCATGTCCCGCCCCTCTAATTATGTCGGAGTCGTACTCCTTCACATGCTTGGAACCCATCTCGGGTTACAAGCTCTAACAACTGGAGCAACGCCGCATACGTTGCGTTCCATCTTGATGAATCCTCAAATGGGGATCGTCTTACTCGCCCTTCTCCTAACATCCTCCACATCCATGCTGGTGAATGATTACTACGATGCCCGATCAGGCGTCGATGCTGGAAAGCTCAATAAACCCATGGTGAATGGATCCGTTCCACTCCCCGTGGTGAAACGCTTCTGTTCTTACCTCTACGCGGGACTCCTCGTGTGTCTCACCATGATTCCAGGCATGGTCGCTCGCTTGTCCATTGTCATGGGTGCCATGCTCACCTTTTGGTACACGCAACATTTGAAACCCAGAACGTGGGTCAAGAACGTCACATGCGCCACTCTGATTGCACTGTCTCCCTTTTGTTCCGGAGCCGCTGCCCTGCAGCTCGTGTCCACCGATCCGTGGTCCATTTTCCAAGACTTGAAGCTGTGGCGACTCTTTTCCATGCTCCTCTTTGGTTTCATTGGACGCGAAATGCTCATGGATATCAACGATGTCGTGGATGATCGTCGTCACAAGGTACGTACAGTCCCCGCCAAGTATGGACGACTCTTTGGCGCACAAGTGGCCTTTGGTTGCACTCTGATCATGGCGGCCTTGTCACTGATTGGCACCAACATGCGACGACAAATGGTGCTGGCTAGCATTGGATCCATTGCCCAAGTATATCGTGCTCTAAACGTGGTTCGAACTGGTGGAGAAGATGAAGAGGTGACTGAACGAGCCGTTGAAGAAGGCAAGCATACCGTTCTTTTCCTGTTGGCAAGTTATGTATGATAACTTGGCCAACAGGAAGGCGGGCTGCATGAATAGTACTTTATATGTATTAGAATATATGTATGTGCGCGCTATCTCAGTTTAATAAATATTTGTTCTATCTGATCTACCACAAGATTGTCTGCATGCAAACCATGAACAGCGTTGCGTAGGTTTGCTCGCGGCATCGTGACAGCCGCGCTTACTTCTACTATAATCATCATCTCTACCTGAACTGATTCAAAACAGCTTGATTGACGGCTGCCGCCAGTGGAGAGCTGAAACGGTGGGAATCATTCAACAATTTGAGCGTGTACCTTCGGGGCTAGAGCCTCTCGCCTGGGCAGGCTGCAAATAGCCGTTTCTGCTCCGTCTCCGCTACTAGGCTTCGGCTTGCTTAGAGCCAGCCGCACTCCATCGCAATCGATGTGGCAGTCTGCCCTAACCAATTGTACGCTACGGAAGCTCTTAAACTGTCGTTTTTGATCCTGTGAGTGTCCTACACCGTGTTGCATCATGCTCAACTATTTTCTTAGCGGGTGTGGGTTGACCTCTTCGACATGACCAGGGGACTCGATTTGCCTTTCTCTCTCTCTCAATCTGGTGTTATGATCTAATCTTCCACTTGACGTCCTTCGCGTCGTTCTTGTTCCTTGTACATATCCTGCACGTCCATTCCTTCCATTTTCTGAATCAGTTCATCAATTCCCGCTTGATTGGGTGCTCCTTCGTCCTCCTCTCCCCCCACAACTTCAGGTTTCGCCGCTCTTCCATCTTCGGTTCGCCACGTTCGAAAGCCATCTTCTCCTGCTTCGTAGGTTTCTCCTTGAAAGCCGACCATGACTTTATTAATCTCGTCAGCACCTTCGACGCCATCATATGCCATCTTTCGCATGACGAGTTCAGGTCGGTTGTAAGCAACATCCATTTCCGAGTCTCCTGGGGCTGTCCAGAGTTCCAGCGTACCTCGTTTGGGAAAGAGTTCAATGGGCCTCAAGTTCGCAGCATGTTGTGCAATTAGTGGCCATTGGCGTGCCACACACTGCTCCAACGAAACGTCTGTGTTTTGTGTATATCATGTTGTGAGAGTGAGTACACGCTTTGCCAAGGATATCGTCAATGACAAGAGTAGGTGACATGCTACGCCTCACGGAACGTTTCCTGCAAAATCTTCCACGCAAAGACCCAGGCCCAATCAGCGGGAGGGATGCACGAGTTTGATTACGCTCGCACAAACGAAGAAAATCACACACACGCACCTGATACTCGAGCCACCTTGCCGGAAAACCAGAAGACTTGATTTCCAGGTTCTCGTACATAAATATCGTTGGTCAATTCGGCTCCTCCAATCTCTCGAATGTCACAAAAGTTTTGGTGCTGCCTGCGCACATTGCGAGGCACATATTTCATATCAAAAGGAATGTGGGGCTACGCAATCATGGAATTGAGGAGTGAGAATGATGCATGCATATCTCACAACATGATTTGCTACGCGTGTACAAAATAATTCATTCTCACCTCTTCATCTTCGTCGACTATATTGTCCCATTTGGAATCCAGCAAGGCTGTCCCAGTTCTCCACGAGACGCAGTTAGGCGCTGTGAAGCCTTGCACTGCTACCAAGATGCTTATGCAAAGGAGAAAAGTCTTCATTAGGGTTGTACAGAGCAACGTTGGGTCAAGAGAATGTGGTTCATTGGGCATCACCATCCTCATCCATCAGATCTCAACAAAGACAGTAGCTGATACACGGTGCGTGTACATGTACAGTACTCGTACATGTGACCACGTACCCTTGACCACTCGCTACTAGAGCGCTAGATACAGTGCATAGTGAAGCAGTGAAGTCAGTTTCTCTAGAAGAGGCCCTTTTCCTAAGCCTCGAGTGGGGAGTAAGTGCTGATCATGTCATGATATGTTTGTTCCTAATATAGTGTTACACATGTCCACAGTTATATAACGATGATGAAGGGGTGAAATGATAGAAAATGTTGGGATGGCTCTCTAGGTGCGCAAAAGTGAAGGGTGAATGTCGTTGGCGTATTGAAAGGCGTGAAGGAGGTCCATCTGAAGTGCGCTCACGCCGCAAGCGTCAGAACAAAAAATAGAATCAAAGCGAGGCTTGCGAGGACAACCCACGCGTACGCAGTGCGTAGTGGGTGCAGCGATTGTGTTGTTGGTTCGAAGAGCAGCAGAAATCCTTCTCCCCACTTCCTCGTCAGGAGTCACTGCTGCTTCGTGACTATGCATTTGCTCTTCAAGTGCGGCTAGCTCAAGTTGACTCCCCATAACTGGAACCTCATCGTCTTCTGGATCGATAATATTGATTCTCTGTTTTTCGTAGCCAACAGGCTTGTCTCGTCTCGAATCCTGTTGAAGGAACAACATCATATTGTGACGGTCCGTCACCCCCTCTGAGTCATCAATAGACACCAACAGACGTTCCAATTCACGAGTTCGAACCTTGACTCGTTCCTTAGGTCTATATCCTGAGACTCTCGCCAAGCGAGTCACCATCTCGGACCACTGCTTCTCGGCCTTGTCATGGCGAGAATGGACACTGCGGGTATGACCACCGATGTGGGTGCCCGACACACTTCCGAGTGGCCATTTGTAGGTACTCCCGTGTTTGGCAAAGGACGCTTGACGGACCACATGTGAGGTGGACAGGCCCCGACGGAGTTGCTCGACACGTTGGCGCTCAATGCGTGTGGCTGCTTTGGGGTACTCGGCCAGTAGGGCTTGTTCAGCATGGCACCGATCGCAAACAGGGACAAAGGGTTCCTTAGCCATTTCGCGAATCGTCATTGACTTGTAGTGTCCACCGCAGCGTGCATGCCTCCAGCTACTGCAAATGGAGCAACATACCATGGGATCGTTGCAGTAGTTCTCTGTCACCTGCCAGCAGAAGGCGTGGTCGGGGGCGTTGGCGACCTTCTGGGATTTCATTACCATTCGATGAATACGGCAATGAGGAACTTTCTCCAAGACGCCAGGCTCCGACTCGGTTGCAAGTCGCATGTGGATATTGTTTAAGTCCGCGCGAAAGGGGACTTCTGACTCATTGGAGAGACCGGGCGTATCGTTGAAGTCCTCTTCGTCGCTCTTTTCTCCCTTGGCGCGACGCTCCTTGCGGATGGATGAGATCGAAGGCCACCAAGTGTCGACCGGGTAGGGATAATCGATAGTCATAGACAATGCTCCAGCCTTGCTAGTTAAGCTAGACTTGCTAGCAGACGACATGCCCTTGAGCGAGGAGGACTTCATTTTGGAAGATGGATATTCATTTCGACTGCTCGAGTCGTATTTCAAGCTATACTCTGGCTCCGACGGCAAGCGAGGCAACGCAGACTTGAAATTTGGAAGATCGATCACTTCTCCCTCCCTGTATTCGGGCTCGTCATCCAAATCACCAACAGCAACAGTCTTCTTGAGTTTGACAATAGTTTCAGCGGCCATATCAGCTTTGTCACCGTCTTCTGCAGCAGACAGAAGGGACTCAACCGTGCCTTTGATAAGGGGCACGAATCGAGGGGGACCAAGGTCGTTTCCAACCGCAGTCAAAGCTTCGATAGCGACGGTTTCGGTGACCTCCTCCATCGTCTTGGCCCGTTTGGCTGGCAAAGTGACATCTGCTTGTTTCTTCGTTTTGCGAGCCTTTTTGGCAGGCGCCTTCTTGATTTCGGGTTCGCCCCCTCCCGTCGCACTCTTGGTGCTCTTCTCAGAAGAACTCGATTCGGTTCGAGAGGGGCGCTTCGCGGGAGGAATATCAGTAGGTAGATCTGAAGTCTTGTCAAAGCTCCTCTTTCGAGGAACGCTCGTACTAGTCGAAGAGGTTCGCCTCATCGCGTTTGCAGCTAGAGAGTCGGCAACAATCTTTTCAGCATTCATCTCGGTTTTTTGTGTCTGTTGGTTTTGAAGTTGCTGCTGAAGCTGTTGCTGACGACGAATTTGTTCTTGTTGTTGAAGAAGGAGCTCTTGTTCGTATTGAGCAGCAAGACCTCCTCCACCGAGACCTCCCCCGCCGAGACCTCCTCCGCCGAGACCTCCCCCGCCAAGGCCTCCCCCGCCAAGGCCACCTCCATAGAAGAGCCTCGATGCATGGAGCGAAGCAAGAGGATTCGAAAGTCCAGCGCTCGAAAGTCCAGCGGTAGAAAGCGCCTCCTGCTGAAGCTGTTCTTGCAGGAGAAGACGTTGAAGCTGAATATCCCTATCCAACTCTTGTTGACGTTGCAAATAGAGAGCTTCCTCCATTTCAAGAGCTTGCTTCGCCATCTGAACATTTATCTGAAACGTGGGGAAAACGTTGAGTTCGAGTTCAAGGTGATGAAGCAAATAAAGAAAACGATCAAGATCGTAAACGCGGCTATACGTACTGCTTGCTGCCGTCCCGAAGGGTCCCCCGAATCGTACGGGTATCCTCGCTTATCCATGGTTACAAGGTATAAACTTGCGGTTTCAATCAATGCTTAGGACTAAGATGTCTCGAAGCTCACAGCCAAACTGTCTTTGGTTGAAGGAAGGTATTCAAACTGAATATGTGAGTTTTGACTTGAAGTCAATAACTCGTATCCGTGGCTTATATATTAACGCGAAGAAACTGACGGGATGAGCTGGTGTGAAGCGGTTGGCTTGTTTCCAAGAATGCTTCTCCAATATTGTTCTGCCTTTGTCTCGTTCCAGAAATTAACACAAGGGTGAGAGAGGTGATAATCCTTCGTAGTGGGTGAGAAGAAGCGAATTAGAAGAAGCAACGGCGTGGATCGTATGTCCCGTTCAGTACGAAACAGAAAATGTGGATTACAGCCAGCGGCTGTCTGTGTGTGTGTGTGCTTTGGGCTCAGTGGTTTTTCGTGAGGACTCCTCGTTCACGATTTGTTCAGAAGAATTTCTGCATGACCAAGGCGAGTCTCAAATGACATTGATGAAGTTCTTCCTGCTATATACCGCGAGTACATAAGACTAAATAAGGACACATTCGTCCGATCTACGACAGATACATAGGTTAGTTCAAGTTAGTCCACCGTAATAGGTCAGGAAAGACATCCGCAAATCTGCTGGCGATGTTTATATGGATTTATGTAGCATAAACGTTTGGAATTATCTATTTACACTATCCCAAGCCTTTTGAGATACCTGGTACCGTTTCGGTCATTGTAAGCCACACCCAACTCACAGTATGAAAATACAACGACAAAAATGTGCGTGTCCAAACTTGAGGAATTCCTCAAGGTCCAAGCTATGTATGTTGTGAGAGGTGTACAGTATCTACTGTACACTGATAGTACTCGTACACAACCTAAACTCTTGGGTCTATTTTCTTCTACACTTTATACTCTAGAGAGAGTCTAGCTAGAGGGAGTAGTCTCCTACGTACTGTAATACATGTAGTTTCTGTTGGTAACTTGCCTGAGGGAGGAGTGTTCTCCCTCCAATGAGGAAGGCGCAATAATTCTGAGACAGGGCGTCATGATTTTAAAAGGGATTTGCGTACTACATTGTATGCTGATTGGAGGGCAAACGCCAGCCAGCTGCATCACAGAGCCAGAATACTCAACATTGCATGGTATTGTTCTCTGAGTCATTTTACTCACTAAAAGGTACGTAGGCTAAGCACGCCACTACTGGTGACACCCACACGGGTACAACGCAACCCCCAAGTTGACTAGGAGGCTTTCGCGAGTACGACTGGATACCAGCTTATCGTAGAAGATATACGCAGTTGCTGATTCGATGCGAGCTTTCCGACCACTTAATTAACTGGGCTTGTTTGATGGATGGGTTTGACGGGGCAACTTGTTTTTGCCACCATGAGACAATATTCAATATTACTCGTAGCCAGGGTCATGGTTATAACTTCCTCTGCGCGGGGTATGAACTTGCATGATGTGCCCAACTGCTGGACAGACAATGTGCTTGTGCAGGTGGTTATTGACGTCCCGGCGGGTTGGTGCATAGTTGGATCTATCTCTAGAGCAAGTAAAGTGGGAAATTCGCCACGCGGAGCTACAGTGTACTTCCGCGAGCAAGATTGTATCCACCATTTGCACGTGATATCAACAGAAAACACCCCAAATAAATCTGTGTCACATGCATCACCAGATCGATAGTACAGTACAGTACAGTACAGTACAGCATCGTCTGCCGTGATTTTCGAAGAACGTGATCATCAACTGAAAAGATATCGATACGACACATCGATACCTTACGATCTTCGTTTTCACTTCTTTCCTCATTTTACGAAGTTCACCCAAGCAAGGCAAGATACAGTAGTTAACAAAGCAAGCTCGTCGTCCTTCTCACCATGTCCAACTACCACAACCTCGACGGTGACTTCACAGTCGAGTCAGACAAGTGCCAATACACTCCAGAAGCTATCGTCTCAGACTACACGTAAGTTCAAGCTGACAACAGAAACCATTGGGCCAAACGCGATCCTCCTCCGATGAAATATCTCACTTTGCTGCACCGCCAATGCTTCCCTCTGCTTATAGGTATCACTCTACTATTGTCGAGGGCAATGTTGTCAAGCCAGTCGAAACAAAGATGCAATTTCGTACCGAGCGGAAAGTCGGTAAGGTTGGGGTCATGTTGGTTGGTCTTGGAGGAAACAACGGAACGTAAGTACATGGTGTCGTCGTTGTCGGAAGATCAAAATGAGGCTACTTGCCTAAAATCCTCCTCATCCTCTCATCTATTTGCGAACAGTACTGCCGTCGCGGGATCCATTGCCAACAAACTTGGTCTTGAGTGGGATACCAAGGAAGGAACACAGAAGGCGAACTACTGGGGTTCACTAATGATGGCCTCCACAACCAAGTTGGGCAACGACGCGGCAGGCAATGCTGTGCATGTGCCCATGCGAAACATGCTTCCCATGGTTGACCCCAACGACATTGTGTGGGGTGGATGGGATATCAACGGCCTGGACCTAGGAGAAGCCATGAAACGTTCCAAGGTGTTGGATGTTGACCTGCAGAAGAAGCTCTACCCACACCTCAAGGATATCAAACCACTGCCTTCTGTCTACTTTCCTGATTTCATTGCAGCCAACCAGAGTGAACGTGCCGACAATATTCTGAGTGGCACCAAGCAAGAGCAAATGGAAGAACTACGTAAGAACATTCGTGACTTCAAGGCCGCAAACAGCTTGGACAAGGTTATTTTGCTCTGGACCGCCAACACGGAGCGCTTCGCCTCGGTCGAAGAAGGCGTCAACGACACATCCGAGAACTTGCTAGCTAGCATTTCCCGTGGCGAGGCTGAAATCAGTGCTTCTACCGTCTTTGCCGTTGCCTCCATTTTGGAGGGCTGTCAATTCATCAACGGATCTCCTCAGAATACGTTCGTCCCTGGTGTTATTGAGCTCGCTCGTCAACACAAGGTATTCATTGCTGGAGATGATTTTAAGTCTGGGCAAACCAAGATGAAGTCTGTACTTGTCGATTTCCTCGTATCTGCAGGTATCAAACCTGTCTCGATTGTTTCCTACAATCATTTAGGTAATAATGACGGCAAGAACTTGTCAGCACCATCTCAATTCCGCAGTAAGGAGATTTCCAAGTCGAATGTCGTCGATGATATGGTGGCGTCAAATCGTATTCTCTTCGAAGAGGATGAGCACCCCGATCACGTTGTCGTCATTAAGTACGTTCCTTACGTGGCTGACTCAAAACGTGCAATGGACGAGTACACCTCCGAGATCTTCTTGGGAGGCAAGAACACCATAGTCATGCACAACACATGTGAAGATTCGTTGCTCGCCACACCGTTGATTTACGATTTGGTTATTCTCGGTGAATTGTGCGAGCGCATCACCATGAGGAAGGACACGGATGAAAAATGGGAAGCTTTCCATCCTGTTCTTTCTCTCTTGTGCTACATGCTCAAGGCCCCGTTGGTGCCTAACGGTGCACCAGTCGTTAACGCACTGTTTACCCAACGTTGCGCCATTGTGAATGTCATGCGCGCTTGCTTGGGACTAAGCGCAGACAATCACATGTCCTTGGAACATCGACTCGAGAGTTCGTTGGACGAGTTGCAGAAGCAAGCCACTTCTGGACGCAAGGCGAAGAAGGCGAGGGTGAACTAGGTAGAGAGCAGCACCGCACTTTTATTGTTAGCGTCTCCTGTGATGCCAACCAGGAGACAGATGCAAAATACAAGCCATGCAGAGAATACCACTGTGTTAGAGAGGTTAGGTCGCGGGAACCCAGTTTAGAAGATCGTTAGAGGTGTGACTTAGTAACCAAGCTACTCAACAGTAGCATGCACATTCGAACTTCAATCGTTCAATGGATTCTCCATTGAACAGTCTTCTCTTCTACTCTATAGAGTCATCATTCCTAAGATTCGCTGGGCAAGATGTATTGTGCAAGACGTCGTCGCTGCGAACCCTCATCTGAGCTCTTCATTGTGCCGTCAGTGCGACGCTTACGACTTTCAGTAAAGGCAGCTGATTTGTGGGGCTTCTGCTATAAAGTACTCTACCGTGCTTTGTTAGTCATTGGTACAACGACCTTTCAATATCATGAATCCTGGTCAAAGAAGTTTATATTATCTGCTCGCTGCCTACTACGGTTTGGTTGGATTCACCTTCAGACAGATGGAACGCCCTGTGCGTCGCACAGAGGCGCGCCGCAGTCGATACCACTGCTGAACTCCGCCAACAAACTACCATCTGTGTCGTCATAGAGGCACCCAAATGGAGCAAAGTGCTCATTGTCGAGAATTGGAAACCCTGGCGAACCAGGATGCGAATCGAAATCATCAAAGGGCCCAACAATGGTGTCACGAGCACTGAATATCTCTCCGAGTGCCATGCCCAACTCCCCATCGAAGCGAGCCTCCAGGCAGTTGCGAGCGCTGACAAAGGCGGACTCGGACCATCCGTAGTACAAGGCCGCCCAGGCTTCGCCAACGAGACACATGCTGTCGCATTCATCACCCAAGGTTGGGTCGACAGCGTACTCGGCAAGCTCCGCCGCATCGACCGTCGTGAGAGGCTCGAGCCAGTGCCATGCGACATCCCAGAACTTGCCCTTCACCAAGATGGGCGGTGGGATGTCTAGATCTGGATAGGCACTGCGCAAGCCTCGGAGAGCCTCATCGCGAAGTCTATCAGTGCTTCCAGTGGTCTCGGCGTCTTCAATGAGCTCCTTCCACAAATCAATGCAACGAAAGTCAGTGTAGACGACTCGAATGGCATTGTGCTGGCGATGGTATGGCGTATCGATGAGTTCGGTGCGAGCAAAGCATTCAAGGTCTCCGTACTGGCGGAAGGAATGCGTCCCGCCTGCCTTGTTGACGACATCGTACCAAAATGCTGGCTGGGAAGGATCCCATTGAAAGGTAACCGTCGCGACAGATACGGCCTTGGGGGCGTTGAACTCACGATGGGTTGCTAGCTCTTGGACTAGATCGCCACTCATGTGATTCTTCATCACAGTGGTTCCTGTTGCAACGAACAGGAATTCCTTGACCTTGAAGGTGTAATCTGGTGTCCGAACCTGGTAGAAATGATGGTCACCACTTCCAAGTGCTTCTCCAGAGCGGTCGATGCAGAGCGCAGGCTGTTGAAGGTATAGATTGACGTCATTCGCCTTGGCACGCTCGTATATCGCATCAGCGAGCGCCGACATGCCACCCTCGGGGTAGCAGTTGATAGACAAGGTATCATACTCGCGAAGAGTCCATTCGAGGTAGTTGCACGCATTGTGAGCATTGCCTTGGTCGACGAAGAAGCCGACGTTGGAATGACTGAGTAGTTCAGCAAGCTCGGCACCAAGGTGGCTTTGAACGAAGCTCTTGTAGTCGGAGGCAGACTTGCAGGCAAGAGCTGGGCACTGCTTGTTGGGATCTGGAGAGGTATTGTCGCATTCATCGCCAGTAGCTGGGTTAGTGTTGGTTACTCCAATCAAATACTCAATTGCACTACTTTCGGGATTTCCGGTCCGTTCAAGCACCTCGGTGAGACCCACAAAGGCAGCACCATAGGGAAGGACGTCAACGTTGGTATCGTTGACGAAGGTTTGTGCATTGGTGCAGAAATTGCCGTAGATGTGGCACTCGTTTTGAAGACCACAAGTCTCCGTGCGACCACGCATGCTAATCCTGTTGTTGAAGATGGAGCAGTACACTTGAATGTCATGCTCCGTCATCTTTCGACGAAGGTTGTCAAAGGTTGCTTGGTTAGTCCTCAAAGCGCCGAGGCCTGCGCGAAGAGGTGGGCCGGTGTAGCCTTCGGGTTCGACGAGGTTAATATCTTCGAACCGACCGCCAATGTGATCATTCTGCTCGACAATTGCAACTTTCTGGTCGCTACCAGTGATGCGAAGTGCCGTGCTCAAGTCCTCAGCGACACTGAGGCCAGCCGGACCAGCGCCAATGATGAGGTAGTCCACTTCGACCACACGATTCTCAGCGATTTCGCGGCCGCATGGATGACACGTTTCGTAGTCAGATGGCTGAGCTTGACAGCGCCCTCCCCCACTCGAGCTCTTGGAATCACTCTTGCCCCTCTTCTTTCCTCTGCGATCTTCGTCGGCTTGGACCTGAACGACGAGAAGAAGCAGGATGAGAACAAAAGGTACGTGGTGTAACATTTCTTGGACGGATACAATGCTATCGTATTAGAAGTTTGGAAGTCCAAAAGCGAGAGCAATTGCGGCGAACTGATATTTGTTTGAGCAGATGGCTCTACTAGTTAGGAGGATGTAGTCGTAGTTCTTCCAGTGTGGGTCACACTCATCTAGGGGTGTGACTCTTGGATACTCTTTCTACACAGAAAGTGTGGCACAGAAAGGAGATCTTTGTGACATTAACCCAGCAAGATCCATTTCGCCCAGCAAGTTGAAGTCCAACACTTGTCGCCATACGCAGGATCGAAAGCTGGTCGCGATGATAGCTTGTTTCCAGTCACCATCTGATTACTCTAACTGCCACCTTTTGGATCAGTGTCCTACATTCAACAGGATTGTTCTTTGTGACATTAACCTAGCAAGATCCATTTCGCCCAGCAAGTTGGACTCCAACATTTGTCGCCATGCGTGCTGGCAGGATCCAAAGCTGGAGGCGATGATATGACATAGTGCGTTTCCGGTCATCATCTGATTACTCTAACTTCCACTTGTTGGACACACAATCAACAAGAGTTGTTCTTTTGTGACATTCACCCAGCAAGATCCATTTCTCCCAGTCCAACATTTGTCGCAATACGTGCTGGCAGGATCGAAAGCTGGCCGCGATGATAGTTTGTTTCCAGTCACCATCTGATTACTCTAATTTCCACCTTTTAGATCAGTGTCCTACATTCAACAGGAGTCGTTCTTTGTGACATTAACCCAGCAAGATCCATTTCGCCCAGCAAGTTGGAGTCCAAAATTTGTCGCCATACGTGCTGGATCAAAAGCCGGACGCGATGATCTGGCATAGTGTGTTTCCAGTCATCATCTGATTACGCTAGCTACTAACACTTTCCGGAACATTGTCCTACATTCAACTTGAGTTGTTCTTTGTTGCTTAAAAAAAAACAAGCAAGATTCGCTAGACTACGAACTGGAGTATTCATACCATGATTATTTGGTAAATACGTAGTAAGTTCAACCGTCGAAGTTTTGCGTGGCCCGACGTTTTAATCGTTAGTATGAAACGTACCGTATAGTATGGCTATTGTCAGTTCGGTATCTTTGTGTTCCGCGCTATGCATTCTTTTCGAACTTCTGTATTGTATTATAGACGGACAGTATTATCTTTGAGTCCCGTGACATTTTCCAGCTTTGTGTCGTTGTGTTCCACGCGATGCATTCTTGTCCTCGTTTCTGGATGTGTTTATTCACAATACTGGGAAGTCCTTGGGAAGGATCAACTTGAACTTTTGCTGGGTGGTGTGCCGTTTCTACGATTCAATGATCCGTATCATGTGGCTTTTGTGTCGTTTCGTTCAAGCGCGGTGCATTCTTGTCTTCATATCTGGATATATCTAATACAACAAGTGAGACTACTGATGACCGCAAAAGCACGATCGAAAAACCTAGAGGCTCCTTCCAGGAGATCAGGGTCAAGATACTTCTTTATGCAAGCACCCACAAAACAAGTAAAGCACTTGCTCAAAACACGTTCTATCTATATCTTATTCGCACGATGAAGTTTGCTTTAGCTACAGCCTTGCTGTTCTCGCTTCACTCGGGAACGGCTCAAATGCTCCGTGAAGCTGCGTCCTCCCCAGTTGAAATGGTTGTTTCTGCCAACAATCTGGCCACAGATGCTGGTAAGAAGGTTTTAGCCGAGGGTGGCACAGCCATTGATGCCATGATTGCCGTCCAAACCGTGCTTGGCCTGGTTGAACCGCAGTCCAGTGGAATCGCTGGTGGGGCCTTCGTTGTCTACTACGATGCCGAAGCGGACAAGTTAACGACCTTTGATGCTCGTGAAAAGGCTGGTAAGGACGCTACTGAAACGCGATACCAAGATAGCGAGGGATTTTCGTTGGGTTTCTTTGACGCGTGGCAGAGTGCTCTTTCTGTTGGCGTCCCTGGAGTGCCTCGTATGATGGAGGATCTGCACAACAAGTACGGAAAGCTTCCATGGGCTGGCTTGTTCGAGGATGCCAAGGCGCTTGCCTTGAGTGGTTTCACCTTCACCCATCGCACTGAAGACAACGCCAACGAACTTTTGTTGGAAAACGAATCGTGCGAGGATCGTCTCTTCTTCCGTGACTCTGTTGCATTTGACTATTTCATCAACCCCGATTGTACCGCAAAGCCTGCTGGTACCTTTGTGACGAATCCTGAGTATGCCGACACTTTGGACAAACTAGCCACCGGTGGAGCGGATGCGTTTTACACCGGCGAAATCGCCGACGATATCATCGCCAAGATTGCGGCCGACCGCAAGCCTACCGATGATCCCATCATCAGCCTCCAAGACCTCATGGAATATGAAGTTATCGAACGCGAGCCTGTATGCAAGACCTATCGTGATACATACGACATCTGTGGTATGGGCCCGCCTTCGTCGGGCGCCCTTGCTCTTGGGCAAATCTTCGGAATAATGGAGAACTTCGAATTGGCAGGATCGAATCCCCAAGATGTTGGTGTCGTACACTTGTTCACTCAAGCCATGAGATTGGCGTTTGCTGACCGCAACCAGTACGTTGGCGATTCCGACTTCGTCACCGTTCCAGTTGAAGGAATGCTCGACGATATGTACCTTGAAGAACGCGCTAGCTTGATCAATATGGCTTCCGACATGGGCACGGCCCTCCCCGGTACTCCACCGGGAATCTACGCTCCAGCTGCTCCTCAGACGAAAACCTTTGAAGGTGGGACCAGCCATATCAGTATTGTGGACCAGTATGGCAACGCCCTCTCTATGACCACTACGATCGAGAGTTTCTTTGGCAGCGGCCTCATGGTGAGAGGGTTTCTTCTGAACAACCAGCTCACCGATTTTTCCTTTGAAAACACCGACGAGGCTGGAATCCCAATTGCCAATCGTGTCCAACCTGGAAAGCGCCCTCGTAGCTCCATGTCGCCTACCATCGTCCTGGACAAGGCGGGCAATCTTGCGTTTCTCGCTGGCTCTCCTGGCGGCTCTCGTATCATTGGGTACACTTCCGAAGCGCTCATGTTGATGATCGACTACGGCTTTGACCCACAGGAAGCAGCCAACACGCCACATTTTCAGAACCGAAACGGTCCAACTGAACTGGAGACACCAACTCCTGGTATTACGACCGACTACGATTTCAACGCTTTGTCTGCCGAGTTGACTGCACTTAACCATGAAGTGGAGATGAGAGGAGGAGAAACCAGCGGGCTCTCTATCGTTCAGGTGACGATGGATGGATACCTTGGTGGTGCAGATCCACGTCGCGACGGCTCAGCGGGAGGACGCAGCA
Source organism: Herpochondria borealis (assembly GCA_032274145.1). Classification (NCBI taxonomy): domain Eukaryota; phylum Rhodophyta; class Florideophyceae; order Ceramiales; family Ceramiaceae; genus Herpochondria; species Herpochondria borealis. The sequence continues at coordinate 23,829 of JAVCKV010580792.1, forward strand.
GCAATATGGCAGCTCCAACTGCGGCTCCAGTCGCACCGGCACCAGTCACTCCGGGGCCCACGCCAGGGCGAGAGGGTGGCTCCGGTGGTATGGGCAAGGGAAGTGGAAAAAGCATGAAGAAAGGAGGGGGCATGAAGAAATCGAAAGCAAAGAGGACATCGTCATCGAAAAGCTCAGGGCAATTTAGTGTTAGGGGCAGGTAGTCGTATACCTCGTTGACGTTATACTCTACAATGCTCTTTAAAAAGTTATTTAAACTTATTTCCCTACCTTGCCGACTTCGCTGTTGTTGCACCGGTCTTCGGGTATTGACTAGCTGGCGTTTTCCTACATTCTTAGACGGCATTCCTTGTTGTGTTCTGCCGAATCTTCTTCAACCATTGCGAGGCGAGACGTCGTGCTGACTGAACTGCCCACTCATTCTAGAAGACAGTCCCCGCAGTGCCAGCATCAATTAGAGGTTCTCTTTGATTGGCGCAATGCAATAACATAGGAACCAAGACCCTAAGTAGGTCACTTTCAGCTCATTCTATGGAAAGGAGTTAAAGTAGTGACCTAATGTGGAGCTTTGATCATTTTTTATTAGACTTGCCCGAAATGCACCGCAAGCCAAAACCTCTAATTGATCCAGGACTCGTATCTCCTAGAGGTTGCATCGGAGACAACAAAGAATGATGTACATATTCAATATTAGAGCTTAGAGGATTCGTGCCTGTCAAATTGCTCTGCTCTGATACTCGCAGCACTTTCCACTTAAAAATTGGATTTGTCGCCTTTTAGACTAAGTACCCGCGACGGCGAGCCATTAGGTGATATCTGGAATTCACCCGTGTTACGCGAAAATACATAATATATGCTAGTGACAACTCGAATGGACCATCGACTACTGCCACAAAGTATGGCCTTGGTACAAGACAACTTCAGGCGAAGGTGACGTTGCTATGCTCTCATAGTCGTCCATGCTCGCAACCGGAGTAGCTGAGAGCACTGAAAGGAGATCAGAAGGGTGTCTACTTTTGTCCTGACTCGGCAAATTGCATGCAAACGGTATGTCGGCTAGTCTTGAGCGTCGCCTACCACCAAGATGTCTCCAATGACTTGCTGGGAAGGTAAAGTGTTCCCGTCAGATGATGCCACATAGTGCTCGTGCCTTTCCTGTAGCCACTGGTACTTTGCCATCGCACCCCATCCGTTTCCGTAAAGCTCCATGGCTCGCCGGAAATACTGCAGGGCTTCTGTTTGGCACCCTCGCTCACCCATAAAAAAACCAGCTCTCTCGTTTGCCAAAGCCTCCAGATGCAACAACTTTCCATCCGCCATGTCTTCAATGGCGGTGTCGTAAAGTGAAGCAATGTCATCAACTTCCACGCGCTTCTGAAGCGACTTCTCCTCAGCATGCAGTATTGACACGAATCGAACGTTCGGACTTCCTCGCGCTTGGGCTTGTTCTAGACACCGCCGCCACTTTTGGGCTTTGTGCAAATGCTTACGTTGGCCGGTCTGTCGATAGTGTGCATAGTACGTGAGTGATCCATACAGGTACCAAGATGAGGCGAGCCCAGTTTGATGGAATTGCGGTGGTACGTTGGCCATCTCTTCGTAGGCCTTGACAGATTCCCGTACGAAGCCAAAATTATAGGCTAGCAATGCCTTGAAGCTGAAGGCAACTATCGAAACTATCGGGTTCTTGGCATGAGCAGCCTGCTCGAAAAATGCATCCTGCAGATCGTTTTCACAATGATGAGTGAGACAATCACCTGTACCCGCTCTTCTCGGCAACATACAACCACTACACGTACACACTTACTTCATTCATGACTGCCCCAGAGAGCTTCGTCAAATCGATCCACGTAGAGGCTTCACTTTGCAAGTTGAGTACTGCCTGAAAACACGGTAGGACAAGCATTGCATCCTGTTGCCTCAAATCACAGAGCAGACGGTATCGATGTCGAATGAATTGCTCCAAACCTTGGAGGTGATCGCCAAGATGAAATGAAAGTCCAAACGAGGTTGACATGGCTGCAGACGTAAACATGACATCTCCAGTTTGTAAGCCACTGTCGACCGCTTTTTCTATCGGCGCTCGCAAGTCACCGAGCGGCACCACCCAGTGTCCAAGCGATAACACCCACATAAACAATGCGCTGCATTCCGTCACTTTACTTTGCGTCTGATCCAAGAGATTCAAACCCAAAGTTGCAAATCTATTCGCGCGTTTGTAGTTGTGGAACATCCGCTCAACCGATGCAAAGAAAATGATGTAGGTCGCGGAGTGCGGAGAAAGCCCATATCGCAATGTAAGCTCAAAGGCAATTAGTGCCGAATATACCGCGAGGAAGTCTTCATCATGAAATACGCTATAGAAGCAGAGATCAATAAGGATCTTTGATGCTGCCACGATCGACTGATCCTCCATTCGTGGGAGCTGAAGGATATCCTCATCCTTTATGCCGCGCAACATTCTCTTGACTTTAAGGAACTTCAGGATTACATGGCGGATCCCAACTTTACGAGGGATATTAATCCCGAGGACTCGAAGAGCTCCTATTGCAGGCTCGATCGCAGTAGCCACGTCATTACCAGCCATCTGACATTCAGCAGCAATGAGCAAGGAATTGATCTTCATATCCAACGATGTCGCGCGTGCAAGTGTTTCTTCTGTGGCTCGCTTGCAACCTGAGAGATTGCCGACGGTGAGTTCCACCTTGGCCAGACATTCTGTCATCTCGAACGTCAAGCCAAAGTCATAAGACCACCGATCCTCGTCATTACCAAGGACTCGAAGACCTTGACGAAGAAATTCGGATGCATCATGGAACGCAGATCGATCCCTAGCGTACTTTGAGGCCTCAAAGTTGATCTTCGCCAGTCTATTTCGATCTTTGGCATCTTGGATGAAGTCACTAGTCCGATTCAAATGGAATGCAGCACGATACATACTGTCATCACTTTCCGCAGAAAGATAGGTTTCACCGATGATGTGCTGAAGCTGTATTTCTTCGGAGTCGCCAATCATCGATTGAAATGCCGACTGTATTTTGTCGTGTGGGAAGTTACACGCATCTCCCACTTTTTCAATCAAACCCATGCGATGGGCATTACCGAGGGAGATGGATCTGCTCGAAGATGCAACGGAATCGTCGCAACGACGTCTCTCCTCCCTGACGATCTCAAAGAGCATTGTCTCATCAAAGTCGTATCCAAGGAGAGAAGCAACCTTCATTGTCTCCTGCTCACTCTGGGGTAGCAGTTGTATCTTACGAAGCAACAACTCTGCGATACTTTTTGCAACCATCATCTCCCGCCGAATCTGATCAACGTCGAACACCCATGATGTTGACTCAGCGTCGAGCGTCAGCAAGCCTTCCAGTTGAATAGAGTCCATGAATTGAATAACATGAAAGGGGTTTCCACTTGTACGCTGAATGACTAAGTCAATTAGACCTTGTGTCTTCTCGTCTATCTGGCACGAATCGCTGTGTTGTTGCAATACAGTCATTACCATTGTGGCGACATCTTCGTTGGTCAATTTCCCGACCGGAATATCAATGATCCCATCAGGACAAGTGCTGTTGATGAGCAGTTCATTCACAAGATCTTGATTCTCATCTCTGTACGCCAGAATGAACATAACGTTGAAAAGTTCAGTATCTGATAAGTACATTTCGATCAGCTGCCTTGAGCCCTTGTCAATCCATTGAATGTCATCAAGAAACACGACCACAGGCTCCTTCCGCCATGCCGCCATAGTACGGAGAAACGACTTACATGCGACTCGGAACAAAGTCACCGCAGCTTCCGATTGCAAATCATCGATGGGGCCTGCTTGCAAACTACCAAGGAGCGGTGATATGTTGGAGATGACGTTCTGGAGAAGATGAGCTTCCGGGCCAAGATCTCGTCTGATCTGTTTCTTTTCCTTTTCAGTGAATTCGTTACTTTGGAGGACCAAGTCGCATAGATCGGAGAAGGCTGCCGCGATGGCTGAATGTGGCTCTTGGACACCAGAGTTTTGAGTGTATTTTCCACCGCAGAATAAACCTCCTGTTTCGCACACCGATTCTCGAAATGATTCGATCAAAGCTGTCTTACCGTATCCTGACAAACCATGGACCAACACGGTCTGGGTTTTTCTCGTTCGAGCAACCTTGTCATGGACATCAAGAAGCCGCCGTGTTTCCTTTGCGCGCCCGCATATAGTGGGAGCTTGTATCTGCTCCGAGTCGTCAAGGGTCCCTCCGGAGTCAACGACAAACGTATCTGTGATGGAGCTCAAATCGTCTCTGAGCATCGCGAAAGACTCGCCAACCGTATCTCAAAGCAATAGAGACGGATTCCAGTCAGTTTCTTGGTGCTACGGAGAGTTAGCTGCGCTTTTTATGAGAGCATCGCAAAGGCTTGATCTGCTGTGCCAGTCATATGCCAAACCACGATATGCTGTTGTGATAGTCTTGTAAAAAAGAGAGTTGGCAGATGACCTCTATGGTGTGATGGACTTTGACTCTACTAGAACTGGCGATGGAACCAAGACTACCGAAGTGGCTCGGTTTTATCTTTATGGTGTAAAAGGTCACTCTCGCGTCGTATGCTGCCTGTGGCATAGCCGTCTAGTGCACGGATGCACGATGGCATAAATACTCTAGGCATAGGTGCTCTTCCACGTTACAGATTGATGACCAGAAACCCTTGCGGCACCGACGCCCGGTGGTGGCATAAATACTAGGCATAGTTGCTCTACCGACGCGGTAGGTTCTTTTGAACTACAGAATGATGGCCAGAATGGGGTATAGACTTTCACGATCATACAGAGGCACAACTGGAATATCAGACTTGTTCGCAGTTGAGATAGTTTGTTATGGTCGGAACAGATTTGTACGTGTATTTGGTAGCTTGCCCGGTCAAATGTGCGTCGCTGACATTGACATGCAAGATTCAAAGCCATCATGCTAAAGGAAAACGAAGGAAAAACACGTTAAGTTGTGAGCCCCCACAACTTAGATGCTTGACGTCATCTGCAGCAGTATGCACAGTTATTATCCACGGATAACTGAACTTCGATCCCATCTCAATGGGCTCTCCACCGAGAATGCTCAACTATGAACTCGCGTGCTCAGGTACTCAGGCCTACCTTTCTATGCTGCCCCCACTTTGGTTTGAATTGCCAACGCGGCGGAATGAGGTGATACATAACGATGCTTTAAGAACCGCCTCGCTACCCGTCCAATTGCTCTCTATTGGAAGTAGTTTCAGCTGTTTTCAAAGTTAGTTGCCGAGTCATCATTGAAATTGCTCTTGGCGATGAACTGCTCACTACAATTTACGCAGCTTTCATTGCTCAGGTAGACTAGGCAAATTGCATGCAAGCGGTATGTCGGCTGGTCTTGAGCTGCGCCTTCCACCAAGATTTCTCCAATGACTTGCTGGGACAACAATTTGCTGCCGTCAGATGATACCTGATAGTCCGCACACTTCTCCTGTAGCCACTCGAACTTCGCAGTCGCCCCCGCCGGAAATACTGCTGAGCTTCTGCTCGGCATCCTCGCTCACCCACAACAACTCGGCTCTCTCGTTTGCCAAAGCCTCAAATTGACACAGATTTTCACCCGCCATGTCTTCAATGGCAGCGTCGTAAAGTGCAGCAACGTCACCAGCTTCCGCGCGCCTCTATAGTGATTTCTCTTCCACTGCTGTCGCAATAGCACTATCCACCTCGCTACCAGCCATCTGACATTCAGCAGCAATGGGCAAGGAATTGATCTTCATGTGCCACGCGTGCGCGTGTTTCTTCTGTGGCTCGTTTGCAACCTGAGAGATTGCCGACGGTAAGTTCCACCTTGACCAGATATTCTGTCATCTCGAACGTCAAGCCAAAGTCGTTCGACCACCTTCCTCTTCATTGACGAGGACTCGAGGACCTTGACGAAGTAGTCCAGCAGCAATATGAAACGCAGAGCGGTCCCTAGCGTACTTTGAGGCCTCAAAGTTGATCGTGGCCAGCCTGTTTCGACCCTCAGAATCTTGGATGAGGTCACTAGTCTGGTTCAAATGGATTGCCGCTCGATACATGCTGTCATTGCTTCCCACGGAAAGATATGTTTTGCCGATAATGTGTTGAAGCTGCATTTCTTCGGAGTCGCCAATCATAGATTGAAATGCCGTCTGCATTTTGCCATGAGGGAAGTGACAAATATCTCCCACCCTTTCAATCAAACCCATGCGATGGGCATTATCGAGGGAGATGGATCTGCTCGAAGATGCAAGTGATTCCTTACACCGACGTCACTCCTCCCTGACAATCTCAAAGAGCATTGCCTCATCGAAGTCATATCCAAGGGGAGGAGCAACTTTCATTGTCTCCTGCTCACTCTGGGGTAGCAGTTGTATCTTACGAAGCAACAATTCTGCGATACTTTTTGCAACCATCATCTCCAGTATGATCAACGTCGAACACCCATGATGTTGACTCGGAGTCGAACGCTAGCAGGCCTTCCAATTGAATAGAGTCCATGAATTGGATAAGACGAAAGGGATTTCCGCTTGATGGTAGACCAACTCAATTAGACTTCGTTTCTTCTCGTTCGTCTCACGAATCACACAGCGTTGTTGCAGTGTACTCAACATCCTCGTTGGTAAATTTCCCGACCGGAATATCAATGAACCCATTAGGACAAGCGATGTTGACGAGCAGTTTACTCACAACGGAAACTAGTGGCGGCGATCAACCGCGAGACACACCCTCCTCGCTACATTCGACATCTCGTACACCGCACCTGCTAGGTTTCTATCTACTGTGTACTGTGTACTGTTTAATACCAATCTGACCACATTGAAACAACTGTTGGTGTATGGCATACAGTACATACAATTACATACTGTACGGTAGGAAGGTTGGGGGCTTATGTTAGGCCCAAGACTGGATTGGGATGCAATAACATTGGTGTCTTCAGCTACTCTTCAGCCACCATAATCCCGTATAAAAAAGAACACGAAGGACTTTCGACTGAGCTGCCATCTAGTTAAAAATGTATCTAGTTGGAACTGCACCGCTGTGCAGTGTCCTGTCGTGTCTCCGACTGTACAACTGGCAGTTCTGGTAGATCATTGTGCTACTTCAGGCCTCTCTCTAC
>JAVCKV010580902.1:0-83611 GCA_032274145.1 Herpochondria borealis
ACTTCGTATATTACGGTGTCTATTCCGTTAAAATTAGTCGATGGAACATAACTTACTGTTGTATCACCAGGAAGTATTACTACTGTTCCACTACCTGATGTACTTACAATGTTTGTTATCGCTGTTGGTGTTCCATCTGGATCAACATTGTTAGTGGTTAAAACAGGTGATATTGTTGGTACTGTCTCATCTTCCACTATTGGTCCCATTGTCTCGTTACCTTGACTTGGTGGATCATTTACCGGAGTTACTGTTACAAATAAGGTATCATTCACACAGATAATTCCTGGCGTTCCTGCATCACATACTGTATAAGGCACTGTATCTATTCCATTGAATCCTGCTGCTGGTGTATAATCAATCGTTGTTCCACCTCCGGTAATATTTACTGTTCCTCCTCCTGTTGGTGTTCCTAAAGTAGTAACTGTTGTTACTGTTCCATCTGGATCTACATTGTTTGTCGTTAAATCAATACTCGTTGTTGCCGTTGGAGCATCTTCTAATACTGTTAAAGTCTCATTTCCTAAACTTGGTGCATCATTAATAGGATCTACTATAAATGTAATATCTGCTTGATCACAACTTCCGCTTGGATCACATAATTCATATGTTAATACTGCTGTACCATTAAAATCGTTTGCAGGATCAAAGGTTACTAATCCTGTTAATGGATTATAAGTCCATACTCCATCAGTATTTGTTATTGATGTCTGCACTCCTGCTGTCCCAGTATTCATATCTACTGTAAACTGACCTACTCCATTAGTTGGTGCGGTTGGATTACCGTCTGGATCTGTATCATTGGTAATTATATTAACTGTTCCGTTCGCTCCATCTTCTGTTAAATTAGCCGCTCCTGCATCATCTACTGCTACTGGTGGATCATTAACTGCTGTTACGGTTACAAATAATGTATCGTTTACACAGATAATTCCTGGTGTTCCTGCATCACATACTGTATAAGGCACTGTATCTATTCCATTGAATCCTGCTGCTGGTGTGTAATCAATCGTTGTTCCACCTCCGGTAATATTTACTGTTCCTCCTCCTGTTGGTGTTCCTAAAGTAGTAACTGCTGTTACTGTTCCATCTGGATCAACATTGTTTGTCGTTAAATCAATACTCGTTGTCAATGGCCCATCTTCTGCAACGGTTAAGGTCTCATTCCCTAAACTTGGTGCATCGTTAACAGCATTAACTGTTACAAATAAAGTATCGTTGATACATGATCCTGGTGCAGGTAAATCTCCATCACATACTTCGTATATTACGGTGTCTATTCCGTTAAAATTAGTCGATGGAACATAACTTACTGTTGTATCACCAGGAAGTATAACTATTATTCCCCCTCCCGAGGTACTCACAATATTCGTCACAGTTGTTGGTGTTCCATCTGGATCAACATTGTTAGTAGTTAATGCAGGTGATGCTGTTGGTACTGTCTCATCTTCAGCAATTGGTCCCATTGACTCATTTCCTTGACTTGGTGAATCATTTACTGCTGTTACTGTTACAAATAACGTATCGTTGATACATGATCCTGGTGCAGGTAAATCTCCATCGCATACTTGGTAGATTACTGTGTCTATCCCGTTAAAATTAGTCGCTGGCACATAACTTACTGTTGTATCGCCAGGAAGTATAACTATTGTCCCCCCTCCTGAGGCACTCACAATGTTCGTAACAGTTGTTAGTGTTCCATCTGGATCAACATTATTAGTGATTAATGTAGGTGATGTTGCTGGTACTGTCTCATCTTCTACTATTGGTCCCATTGTCTCGTTACCTTGACTTGGTGGATCATTTACTGCTGTTACTGTAATGAAAATAGTATCAATATCACAAGCTCCAGTTGTATCGCATATTTGATAAACAATAGTGTCTGCTCCGTTAAATCCTGCAGGAGGTGTATAAGAAATACTATCCGCATTTACTAAAACAGCTGTTCCTCCGCTTGTTGGAGCATTGATCAATGAAGTTATCAATGAATCTCCTTGAGGATCGCTATCGTTATTTTGTAAATCAATTATAACATTTATGGCATCCTCATTTACTGTAATCATATCAACAACAGCATCTGGCATACATTCATTCGTCAATGTATCTTGAAAACTTGGAGTTCCTGAACCATTATCAAGTAATGTGTAATTGGAAACACCAGGAGTTATTGTTTGTAATGCATTTGCGAACCCGTTTGAACCATAAGGAGCAGAAATAGTATCTTGATTGTTGGCTAAGTTATGACCCGATTCTGTCGCATCTGAACAACCATCGTTATCAGAATCTAAATCTAAATAATCTGGAGTTCCATCTCCATCTGTATCAACAGTGATACACGATAAAAATAATTTAATTGGACCTCTTTGAGTCACCCCTAACATAACACCAGTTGTCGATTCCTCAAAACGAATTGTAAGGGAACTAACAAGTCCATTTGACACAACAGACCACATGGAAGCTGCAGTATCAATGTGTCCACCATCAGCCGTTGGTGTAAATGACACTTTATTTGTTCCGTTTCCAGTAATGAATTCTAACTCAGGCCCTGTTCCACCAGCACCATTATTAATCAATGCGTTCGTAATATTTGGTGCATTAACAGTCATTGGCGCTCCAACCGTAGTTAAGGTCCACCGCTCATTCTGATCAAAGAAACCGTTAGCAACTGCTTGAGACAATGCTAAAACAACTGGACTGGAAAAGTCAAATGTATACTCCATAAATTCAGAAGCCCCAACTCCTACACCCATACGAAAAGAACTAGTTGCAGTACCATTAGGTGAATCAGTAGAAGTTGATGCTGGATTAAGAGTAGCATCAAACTCTACTCCATCCAATATTAGGATATTAGACAAATTAGGAGTTGCATTCGATACACTAGAAATATTAAGACCATAACCATCACAAACAACTTCATCAAGATCCAATATTCCATCATTATCGTCATCTAGATCGCAACCATCTGACACATTATCTCCATCTTTATCTGGGTAACCACTAGCAGACACATCACAACATGCTATGGTAGAAAAATCTGTACTTGAACCTGCGGCTTGACTTGCTCCATTATATGGTACACCAACACCATCTACAGCAGCACCTACCTGACCTATATCTATACTGCCATCCCCATTTAACTGACTCAATAAATAATCATTCGGTGTAGTTCCCTCTATTGCATCTGGACAACCATCATTATCAGAATCTAAATCTAAATAATTCGGAATATCATCTCCATCTGTATCAAAAGCTGCACACCCCCCTTCAAAAGTGTGCGACACTGTTAGACTTGAAGTATTCGATTCACTTCCGGCAAAAATAACTACAGAATCAGTTAATAAATTGTCATATTCATATATTACACCATTATCATAACTAAAGTGAGTAGGATTACTAGTTGTACCTTCAAAAAATCCTGGTCCATAAGTTGATGGCTGAACATTTACCCCAGTAATAATTTGTGTTGGGGTTACCAAACTTCCATTAAAATAAGCTTCAATTTTTCCAACCTCTGAACCTGTTCCGAGAAAATCAAAATCTCTTATAGATACTCTCAAACTTTTTATATCTGAATTAAAAGTATAACTACAAACAACGGGTACTGGCAAAAGTCCATTAAAACTAATTTTCGCGCTAACCTCTCCTGCATTTGCTGGCCCTCTCCAAAATACTGGAGTCGAACCTGAAAGATCGTGAGTAATTGTTAAACCAGCAACCTCTGTGTTATTTGTTGTTCCATCTAAATTGGTTCCCGCAATATTAGTTGCCCCATAATCTACTAATAGTCCTGTCGCACATGGTGCTTCAGTAGCATCTAATATACCATCGTTGTCAGCGTCAATATCTAAACTATTTACAATCAAATCACCATCACAGTCTCCTGAAGGTGAGAAATCTACACATTGAGCTATTCCAGATATAGATGCAAAAGAAAGACAGAGCAATAATATAAACTGTTTAATAGTATTCGTTATAAGGTTTTTCATAATCAAAATTTTGTTTTTCCTTAATGTTTATAAGGAATCTCTTAGTACTTTTATTTAGTTAAGCCGTCAAAATTTAAAGACGAATAAGTAAATTTAGCACACGAAAGTAAGCTTTTTTAATTTTTTCCGAAAATTAAAATTAAAATTTCGTTAAGATAACAATATAATCGATAAGAGACATTTGAGTTGTAAAACCTAATTCAAACAGTTACACTGTTGTGAAACAACACTTTTGTGTTATCAAACTCAAAATTTATTAAAGTTTTAGGGCAATACTTTAGAAGAAACTACTTATCAACTTGAATGTTTTATCGAATAAAAAGTTACATATCCAAAACCTAAAAACAGCATAATATGAAAAGGGATTAAAACAAAATCTTGATAATAAAAAGCAGAATAAATTCCGAAGGCAAAATAGATTGTCATTAAAAATTCTAAAACGGTTAAAAAACTAACACTACTCACTAAATATTTATTCTTTTTCCACACATCCTTATTTTCGATAATATTAAATTTTGGGGTTCTAATGAATGGCGATTTTTTACCCATATAACCTTCTATTACCGCTACTGCATTATGCAAAGAAAGCCCCATAGAGACAGACAAGAATAATGGAAACAAAAAAATAAAATGAAACAATGCTTTTAGTTTATTTGAGTATCCGCTCGAAAGCGAAACAAAATAATAAATGCCTAAAAACAATACACTAGAAATAAAGAATCCTCCTAATTTAAACAGTAGACTATATTCAATAAAATTGTTTTTAATCATTAACATCGGAATACTCAAAACAGAAAGTAATATAATACAAATAAATATAGAGCTATTCATTAAATGAAATAAAGCATGAAGCTTAGTATTGAATGGTAATTTCTTATTCTTTAACACTTTTAGCAAATTCTTACGTGTACATTCGGCAGCTCCTTTAGTCCACCTAAATTGTTGGTTCTTTAAAGCATTCATCGCTGCCGGAAGCTCTGCTGGCGAGCCTAATCTTTCTAAATATTTAAATTCCCACCCTTTAAGTTGGGCTCGATAGCTTAAATCTAAATCTTCTGTTAGTGTGTCTGCCTCCCAACCTCCAGCATCATAAATACAGGTCTTCCTCCAAATACCAGCAGTGCCATTAAAATTAATAAAGTGTTTGCCCGAATTTCTTCCTGTTTGTTCTACAGTAAAATGAGCATCTAATCCAAATGCTTGTAATCGTGTTAACAAGGAATAATTTTTATTCAGGTGTTCCCATTTAGTTTGAACTACACCAATTTTCTTATTCTCAAAATAAGGAACGGTCTTCTTTAAAAAATGAGTTCTTGGCAAAAAATCTGCATCAAAAATGGCGATAAATTCACCTTTTGCTATTTCCAAACCTTCTTTTAATGCTCCTGCCTTATACCCCGATCTAATTTCTCTACGATGCTGATAGATATTAAATCCAAGAGCTTTATACTCTTCTACTTTTTTGGCAACAATACTAGTTGTTTCATCAGTAGAATCATCTAAAATTTGAATCTCTAATTTATCTTTTGGATAATCAAATTTGGTAATTGAATCTATTAATCTTTCAACCACATAAAGTTCATTATACAAAGGGAGTTGAACAGTTACCATTGGCAGATCTTTCTCCAATATTGGAGAAACACTACTTTCTTTTTTCACTTTTCGGAGATAATTAATCACTAAATTAATTTGTACCAAGCTGTACAAAAAAATAAACGAGAGCGCTAGGCCGTATATAATTATGAGTATAAGTTCCATTAATAAATATTGTACGAAAATAACTTATAAATACTTAAATATAGTAGTTATAATTTTATATCCAGCACCTATTGTTCCTTTAACTGTTCCCGAAACTTTAGAGAAACCTATTCTCACTCTATAATTCACCGGCACCTCACAAGTACTCATTTTTTGTTTAGCTGCTTTTACTTGCATTTCTACAGTCCAGCCATAGGTTCTATCTTTCATATCAAGACTAAGTAAACTGCTATATTTTATTGCTCTAAACGGGCCCAAATCCGTGTAAGCTACTCCATAGAAAAGTTTTAATAAAAAAGTAGCTAACCAATTACCAAATATTTGTTGCGGAGTCATTGAGCCTTTCTCTAAATTACCTAAAGCCCTAGAACCAATAACCATATCCATGTTTTGACTCAAAATTGGTCGTATTACATCAATTATTTCTTGAGGATAATCAGAATAATCTGCATCTAAAAAAACAATAATATCCGGCTTAATTTCCTTTTGCGCCACATGATACATGCCTTTTAAACAAGCATTTCCGTAACCCATATTTGGTTCTGTTAAAACCGTAGCTCCAGCATTTTTTGCGTTAACTGCCGTATCATCAGTAGAATTATTATTGACAACAATAACATCTCTAACTAGCTCTTTAGGAATGTCGTTTACCACATTTCCAACAGAATTTTCTTCATTAAATGCAGGTATTATTACATCAATAATTGACTTAATCTCCATATTCATCTATCGCTATAAAATCACCTTTTTTATTTAATGTAACCCAAGTTCCTTTTCTAACATCGTTAACAAAATGGCCTGCATATTTTGGTTTACCTTCTTCATAAAGATGATGAAAACCATTTTTAATCTCACCGATATAATGCCCCTCATTTGTTTTCTGACCAACATTATTATAAAAAACCCACCATTCTATTTTTGTTCCGTTTTTATAATGTCCTTCTTCCTTCTGTTTACCATTTTTATGAAATTCTTTCCAGTACCCTTGCTTCTTTTCTAGAAGATACCTCCCTTCAGATTTTGTTAATCCATTTTCATAATAATAAATCCAATACAGACTCTTTTTATCATTAATCAACCATCCTTGACTTTTTAGTTTCCCGTTTTGATAGAAATTTTTTAGATAAGATTTTTCATTCCCTTCTTGATGAGTCAATTCCGTTTTAATTGATTTATTAGGATAATACTCATTCTCAACCTTTACTCCTTGCCCGAATAAGATGGTTGTATAAACAACAAGAATAAACCCTAATATGACTCTCATTTTAAGCTTATTTTTTCTTTCCCTATCAAAATTGGATTGTCATCAATTCTTCCATCTTCCGGAGCATTCTCTAATTTTAAAACTCCTCTTGGACAGACTGCCGAACAGACTCCACAACCAACACAAGAAGAACGAACAATGTTTTGCCCTTTTTGCGCGTAAGCTCTTACATCAATTCCCATTTCACAATAGGTAGAACAATTACCACAGGAAATACATTGGCCACCATTGGTAGTAATTCTAAATCGAGATTTAAACTTTTGAACTAAGCCTAAATAAGCAGCTAAAGGGCAGCCAAATCTACACCAAGCTCTATTTCCTAATATTGGATAAAATCCAGTACCAATTACCCCAGCAAAAATAGACCCTATCCAGAAGCCGTACCAACTCTGGATACTATACGTATCTATACCAAAAATTGAAGTTGCTCCAGAAAAATAAGAGTAAAGTGTTGCTCCCGTCATTACAACAGCAAAAACTAGTACTAAGTGAATAATGTAACGTTCAAACTTCCAAACCTTTAATGTCTTATTCGATAAATGTCTATAAGGGTCTCCTAAAGTTTCAGCCAAACCTCCACAACCACAAACCCAACTGCAATACCATCTTTTACCTAAAAAGTAAACCATTACAGGAATGACAATAACCGTGAGCACAATTCCCCAAACCAACATAAACATCCCCAAATGACCACTATTCATGAGCGTATCTAAATTCCATTCGAAAAAGAACGTATAATTAAGCGGCCAAGCATTTTTAAAATCATACCAAGGCTGATTAAACCTAACCAATAGCTCAGGTATTAAAAATGCAAACGCAACCTGAAAAAATAATACTACTGTTGTTCTAATTACTTGATATAAGTTATGACGATATTTTACATACATTTTAACTGCAAAAACAGTCATAACAGAGCAATAAATTAAGCCATACATAAACCACTGACTGGCAGGGTTTCCACTTAATGACAAACTCATTTTATTTGTTGTTAAAATAGGGTTAACAATAAGGTCTGGAAAAAAGTAAAGTAAAAAATAAAACACTACAAAGAACACTGCGGTTATAATCCCTCCTATACCCCTGGATGTTGCTGAATGTTGAAACAATTTGTTATTCTTTATTCCTGCAGGGCCTAATAAAATAAAATCTGGAACAATGTAAAGTAACCCTCCAATCATTGCTAAACCGAAAGTTAAAAAGAATGCTAGCCATTGATTATCTTTAACAGGACTATTGATTGTAGCTTGCAATAATGGGTAAGTAAAATCTTTATGAGTAGAACTCCAGCTTGTCCAAATTACTTTACCCCATTCTTCATTAACTTTTTCATCTTGACTACCTTCTGCCTGCCATTTTTGAATGTTAGCCTGATGAGCTTCACTTGATTTTTCGGCAAGCTCAATTATTTTAGAAGAAAGCTGAAAAGCATTAAATGATTTACCAACAACTTCTTGTTCAGCCGTTTCAATAAAAATTTCACTTTTAACTCCTTTGTCATTTATCCATTTATTAAATTTTTCTGGAGTAACATTGTAATCACCAACAAAAATGCTTCCAACGAAAATTGAAAAACCTGCAACACAAAGAATAAGCCCTATATTTTTAATCAATTTCATCGTTTAATTTTTAGCAAAAATTCGTTTCCAATCTCTTTTTTTAACCTTAAGAGATGTGCCATTTTCTTTGTTATATTGTTCAATTATTTCACCTTCGTATTGCCTATAAAATTCTGGATCGAAATTGGCATCTTTTAAATGTTGCATAGTATAATCCATCGTTTCTCCTCCATCTATCCAGCGTTCACAAACTTCATGTCGCATTCTAATCCCGAAAGTGTTAATCCCCAATAATTTTTTGGATGCTTTATCATAAACCAAATGCAGACAGATTTCTCCATCCTTCTGCTCCCAATAGAAGTCAGTTTCGTTTTTTTGCAATTCAGCAAACACCCACCCATAGGTTTGGTACTCTATGTCGAAAAATTTAGCCGAGTTAAACCACATTCCTGGTCGATAAGCAGTTTTATTATCACAAATAGTTTGGGCCAAAGTTTCACCCATCATTCTTCCAGTGTACCACACTTGCTCTAAATTTCTTCTTCCTGTAGGATGTTTATGAAACTCAGCACAATCACCTAAAGCATAAACATCTGGTGTGTTTGTCTCTAAAAATTCATTCACCAAAATTCCTCTATTTATGTCTATACCACTATCTTTTATAAATGCTACATTCGGGCTTACTCCGGCTGTTAAGCCTACAAACTGGCAATAAATTTCTTCTCCATTTTTAGTAATAACGCTCTTTGCTCTGCCGTTTTCATCCGATATTATCTCCTTAAGTTCAGTTTCAAAACGTAAATCAACATGATGCTTTTTTATATGTCTTGATATTAATTCGCCTTCTTTTTTAGGTAACACTCCTCCCCAAAATCTATCTTCTCGAACTAAAAAAGTAACTTGTATACCTCGAGATAAAAACATCTCAGCCATTTCAACACCAATTAATCCTCCGCCAACTATTACTGCTCTTTGGGTTGTGGGAGAATATTTCTCCATAGACTCTAAATCTTGGTAAGAATACAATCCTTGTACAGCTTCTAAATCTTGTCCGGGCCAACCAAACTTATTCGGTTTTGAGCCAACGGCTAACACTAACTTATCATAAGCTAAGGCAGTTCCATTATCAAGTTTAAGGGTTTTGTTTTCTGTGTCAATATTTTGAACATAAGCCCTTAACAAGTCTATCCTGTTTTTCTTCCAAAACCAATCTTCATAAGGTTTAGTGTGCTCAAACTTCATATGCCCCATATAAATGTACATCAAAGCTGTTCTCGAAAAAAAATGATCCGTTTCAGCAGAAATAACAGTAATCTTTTTATCACTTAACTTCCTAATGTGACGAGCTGTGGTAATCCCCGAAACTCCATTTCCGATAATAACTATATGTTCCATTAAACGCTTATTTTTAGAATACAAATAAATGCAGAATCATTGAGTTTAGTTGTCAAAAGACAGACACTCGTTCAAAAATATTGCTTTACTTTGTTTTCATAAAGCTATGCATAAAATATTTTCTCTTTTACTATTTTTCATGATATTGTTAACACACATTGTTAGCGGCCAGAAAGATAAACCAAGTAAAAGCGTTCAAGACTACACGCCTTCTTTACTCATTAATAAAGGACAAACAGAATTTAAATTGTTTAATAGTTTATATACTCAATCACAATTCTTTAATAAAGAAAATAAAAAATTAGATGCTGGTAACCGAAGTAATTTTTTCACATCAATAATTGAATATAATTATGGCATTTCATCTAAAGTAACTTTTGGTGGAGAAATTTGGTTTAGGTCGGTTGCAAACGGAGCCTCTAACTCTAGCCCAACGAAAGTTTTAGCATTTACTAACTCATCCCAATCTAGAACAGGAATTAACTTAGCAGGCTTTAAGGTTAAATTTAACCCGATTAAAAGATGGGAAAAATTTAGTGTACAAAGTGGCTTATTATTCAGCGTTGTATCTGACCCCCAAAGTGAAAATTTAGACCGGCCTTTTCTTGATAACAATAGGCATTTATGGATTACGAAATTCTTGTATGATAAAAAAATAAGTTCTAAGTTTCAAGTTTTCACACAATTGTCAACTTGGGTAAGTATTGATAAAAACTTGGAAGATGAAAACACTGGAATTGCTACTCCAGTAGATTTGTTCATCAGTTATTTCCCAAATAAAAAAATCACCATTTACCTACAAAATCAATTTTGGCCATCATTTGGTGGTGATGGTATCTCTTCTTATTTTCTGCAAGAAGGTTTAGGACTTAAATACCAATTGGCAAAAGGGGTGGAATTAGAAACTTCTTACACAGCTTTTATTATTGGAAAAGATACTGGCGCTGGAAAGACATTTAACTTGGGTATTAGAATTTTAAATTAATTCTGATGAGATTCATAAAAAACATACTCTCCATTATTATTATCGTACTTTTTATTTCTTCTGAGGCCAAAAGTCAAAAAATTAATGGCGTCTGTTTTGTTTCTCCTAGTTCAAAATCATTGTTTTCAAATTTTAATTCTTTTAAACGCATAAATGCAAACTGGGTAGCGCTAACACCTTATGCTTTTTCAAAAAAAAATGAACCTTCTGTTAAATTTAATTATGAGCAAAGTTGGTGGGGCGAGCAAGAAGAAGGAACAGTTACTATGATTAAACAAGCTAAAACGGAAGGTTTGAAAATAATGCTTAAACCTCATGTTTGGGTAATGGGTGAAGGCTGGTGTGGTCAGTTTGATTTGAAAACCGAACAAGAATGGCAAAAGTGGGAAAAAGATTACGCCAAGTATATATTATCTAATGCGAAGATAGCACAACAATATGAAGTAGAAATGTTGTGTATTGGCACTGAGTATAGAATAGCCGCAACTAAAAGAGTTGTTTTTTGGAAAAACTTAATACAATCCGTTCGTAAAATTTATAATGGCAAAGTTACTTATGCATCCAATTGGGATAACTACCAAAATATTAGGTTTTGGGAAGAGTTAGATTTCATTGGTGTTGATGCTTACTTCCCATTATTAAAAACAAAAACTCCTGACATTAAAACACTCAATAACAAATGGGGAAAAGAAGTCGTTTCTTTGAAAGTCTTTTCAGAAAAACTTAATAAAAACATCTTATTTACAGAGTTTGGCTATAAGAGTACTCATTTTTCGGCATGGAATCAATGGGAAATTGAAAACGTAAAGCGAGATGAGAATGTAAACGTTAAAGCTCAAGCAGCTGCCTATTATGCCTTGTTCAAGAATGTTTGGAATAAAGAATGGTTTGCCGGTGGTTTTTTATGGAAATGGTATGCTGATGATAAAAATTCCGGTGGGTTGAATAATTCTGATTACACACCGCAACACAAACCTGTAGAGAAAATAATTACGCAATACTACAAGTAAAGCGCTATATTTTATACTTTTGGCTTAGTCTTTGATTTTAAAAAGATTAAATTTTGAGATTATGAAAAAATTACTACCCCTTATAATCATAGCACTAATATTTGTTGGATGTAAATCATCTAGTAAGCAACTCGAACGAGGGGATTATGATGCCGCTTTGCAGAAGTCGGCAAAAAAAATAAAAAAAAATCCGAGTAAAAACGATGATGAAGTGTGGGTTTTTAATGACGCCTACAACATGGCAAGAAATAGAGATATTGATGCAATTGCTCGGTTAAAAACAAAAGGTGACCCAGCACTTTGGGGTAAAATTTATCGCCATTATTTAAAACTAGATAAGCATCAAAACTTAGCTATTTCTTTACCCCCAGTAGGCATTGAATTTACTGAAGTAAACTATACTCCAGAAATTAATAGTGCCAAAGCCAAAGCTGCTGAATATGCTTATGCTAAAGGGGAACAATTACTAAAAATAGACAACCGGTTTGAAGCGAGAAAAGCACATAGTAGATTTTTAGAAGTTAAGAGTTATGACCCTCGCTATAAAGATGTGGATAATAAATTAGCCGAAGCTAAATTTAAAGGAACGACTAATGTTTATTTTAAGATAGTAGATAATTCTCAAGTAGTTGCTCCAATAGGTTTAATAGAAGAAGTTCAACGAATAAACATGGATGAACTAAATAATACTTGGAAAAATTATGACACCTATGCTGATGAAAACAAAATTTACCATTATTCTATCTTTTTAAATCTGAATTTAATTGATGTTTCTCCGGAGCAAGTAAAAGAAAATAACTACAGTGAAAACAGAGAAATTGAAGATGGTTTCAACTACTTATTAGATGCCAATGGGAATGTTAAAAAAGATACGTTAGGAAACGATATTAAAGTAATAAAATATAAAACGATTACTTGCCGTGTTAAAGAAGTGCACCAATTTAAAACTGCCCGTATTTCGGGAACTATCGATTATAGAGATAATCAGAGCAACAAGCTTTTAAAAAGTGAGCCTATAACGTCTGACACTAAATTTGAACATCATTATGCCGTTGCCAATGGGGATTTGAATGCATTAACCCCTGCAACACGGAATAAGTTAAGAGTAGAACCGTTACCATTCCCGGCTGATGAGCCACTTATTCTGCAAGCGGGTGATGTGTTAAAACAAATGACTAAAGATATTGTTGTTCGTAATAAGAACTTTTTGAAGTAGAAACTTATGAAAATACATTTATTAATCGCTCTCTTTTGCTTTAACTACTCTTCTTATGGACTTACTAATTCTACAACAAAAGATACCACAGTTGCGCGCATACTAACCCAGCTAGAGATTTCTAAGCAAGATACATTTAAAGTAAGTTTATTAAAGGACTTAGGACGGCACCTACTTAGGTCAAATCCTGAACAATCAAAAAAAATAGCCCTGGAAACACTCCAACTTTCGGAAGAATTAGACTATCCAAAAGGAATTGCTTCAGCCTATAATTTACTCGCACTAAATGAAGAACACAATGGGAATTATGATAAAACAATTGAGTACTATTTTAAAGCCTTAGAGATTCTTGAATCTCAACAAGATAAAGAAAACATTGCAAATCTTTATCTCAATATTGGGAATGTCTACAGATATCAAGGAAATTATGAAAAGTCAAAAGCCTATTTAGATAAAAGCCTACATCTTTATTTAGTACTAGAAAACTATTATGGTGCTGCAAATAGCTATAATAATTTAGGAATCTTATCCAGAGATAATGACAATTTAATTGAAGCAGTCAATTATCATAAAGAAGGATTAAATCAGGCGAAAAAATCAAAAGAGAACAGGATGATCGCTGTTATTTCCTTAAATCTTGCTGGGGATTTAGATTATGTAAAAAACTACGATTTAGTTATACAATCTTTCAATGAGGCCCTTAATGCCTTTATTAATATGGACGATAAAAAGGGAGAAGCAATTGCACTAAACAATTTAGGATCTGCTTACATGGAAAATGAAAAATCCAAATTGGCAATTCGTTTTCTATTAAATAGTATTAAAAAAGCAAAAACCATAAACTTTAATCCTTTAATAGTACATAATTATAGGCTTATAAACATAGCATACTCTGATGATGGAAACTATGAAAAAGCAAATGAATATGCTCTTTTACTTAATGAACTAAACGATTCGTTACTGAACGAATCCAAAGTTAAAATCATATCTGAACTCGAAACAAAATATCAAACAGAAAAGAAAGAGCAAGAAATTCTTCTTCAACAAAAAGAAATTGAAATTTTAGAAAAGGATAAAAAAATTAAAAACTATACTGTGTATGGCCTATGCGCTTTTGTTATATTGTTTATACTTTCTATTTTAGGGTGGTTTAGAAGCTATAAAAACAAAAAAAATGCGGAAGAAATTGAAATCAGGAATCAATTGGATTTATATATTAAAGAAATTGAACTATTAAAGAAACAAAGCAATGAAAACAGGCCCGTTGTTGAAACAATCAAGCAAGATCTAAATTCTACTTTAATTGACCCTTTATCAGAAAGAGAATTAGAAGTTTTTGATGAGTTATCGAAAGGAAAAACAAATAAAGAAATGGCCATCAGTTTATTTGTTTCAGTAAATACTATTAAAACTCATTTAAAAAGTATTTATGAGAAACTTGAGGTAAATAACCGAACTCAGGCCGTCAAAAAAGTTGAAGAATTAGAAAAGACTTAAATCTCAACCCTATTATTTTCTTGGAATTTTACAATTTCACCCATATGGGTGAGAGAGAAATCCTTTATCCCTATTAGTTTTGGTACAGATTATATGAAATGAGAATTTTATTACTCATATACGCTATTACTTTAAATACAAAGCTCAATTAGAGAGATAATGACTGAAGATAATTCAAATACGAATTTTAATTTACCCCTTACAAAGGTCTTAACGGAACGAGAAAAATACGTTTTTAATGAACTATCACAGGGTAAAACGAATAAAGAAATTGCTAAAGCACTTTTCGTATCAGTAAATACCATTAAGACTCATGTGAAAAACATTTACAGTAAACTTAATGTGCACAACAGAACACAGGCTGTTAAAGAAATAAATACCCTAAAAAACAATATTAATCTATAAATGAACACAATGAAAACAAAAAAAGTATTATTAGCCTTAGCTCTTTATACAGTAACACTTAGTGCATCGGCACAGTGGACAGTTAATTCTTCACCCGTAACTGGATATTTCTCCGCCTTTAACATCCATTTTATCAATAATAATGATGGCTTTGTCGGTGGTCAAACTGGACTAATTGGTGGAAGTGGAAAAATAAGTAAAACAACTAATGGGGGAAGTTCTTGGACAGATGTGCTCAGCGTAGCTAACACCGTAGTAAAAGATATTTTCTTTGTAAACAGTAACTTAGGTTTTGCTGTTGGAGGAGGAGGCTTAATTGCAAAAACAACTGATGAAGGAGATAATTGGACCTCTCAAATTTATACTAACCCTAATACAACCCATTTCGAAGCTTTTGAATCAGTTTACTTCGTAGATCAAAATACAGGATATATTGCTGGAGGGCTTAATGAAATGTGGGTTATGAAAACAACTGATGGAGGAGTTAATTGGTCTGCACTAACAATGCCCACATACTTTCAACGATTAAAATCTATTTTTTTTACAAATGCAAACACAGGTTATATTGCTGGAGGTGATGGCACCGGTGGAGGAACCGGAGAAATTTATAAAACAATTGACGGAGGAACATCATGGACCCAATTAACCTCAGGTGTTTCTAACAAGTATTATAATGATATATACTTTATAGATGCGAATAATGGTGTAATTGGATGTGACGATGGAACTCTTTTAAAAACAGCTAATGCTGGATTAAGTTGGACAACAATAACAAATCCAGCTGGAAATGATGGAATAGCCGAATTTGATTTTGTTAATTCTACTTTAGGTTACGCAGCAATCATAACAGGCAAAATAATTAAAACTATAGATGGAGGTAATTCTTGGTCAATTGACGCAACTGTAAGCCCAACAATGTCTGCTTTATACTCAATAACAGTTCCTAGTAATACTTATGGTGCTTCTGTTGGCTTATTTGGACAATATGCTGAAATAAAAAGTACAACAAATGTTAACAATATTTCTAACAATACTAATTACTCAATTTACCCAAACCCAACTACTGGAAACATATATATTCACTTAGCAGAAGTTCAATCTGAATTAAAAGCAACTTTAATCAATAACTTAGGTCAAGTTGTTTTAATGCAAGAATTTAGCTCTGCTAACACTATTGAATTGAATATCGCAGAAACACCAAAAGGCATTTACTTTTTACAATTAGAAACTAAGAATAGACAGATGATTACTAAAAAAATAATTAAAGAGTAGGTATGAAAATAATTCATAATTACTGAAGGTCTATTTGCTGTCATTAGTAAATAAGGGTAAATTTAGACATTGATGTAATCTTGAAGATGCTTTTAGATTTTCTAATAATAAATAACACGAAATAAATAATAATTAAGATGAGAAAAATAATATTAATATTAATTGTAATAATACCAAGTATAAATTTTAGCTATGGACAAGGTGTTTTTGTGCACAATGCAAACATTTTAAATAGTCTAAAAACAGGAGAACTAAATGTAGTTATTCCAGATAATGAATTTGGGAAAGTGCTGAAAGAAGCAGTTACAAATCATTGGACAGAGACTAAATATAAATTTATAACCGAGAAAGAATTAGCTTCTTATGAAGATAAAAAGAAGATTAATCTTTTAGGAAATTTCTCAGGAAAATTTATGGCACATCGTTATGAGTTGTCTAATATCCCATTTTTAGGAATAACAAATTCATATTCATTAAAGAGTAAATATTTCTATAAAAAGAAAAATCTCTTAGCCCATATAATGTTTTCATTAGATGGCGTGAGTAATGATAAATTAAAAAGTGTAGTTACCCTCCATGTAAAGACTTTGAACTATTTGGTAAAAACAGGAGGGTATAAGACATGGTCCCCATCAATGAACAAACTTAAAGCTAAAGTGAAAAAACAGACTGTAATCATTTGTAAAGACGATATGAAAGGATCCATAGCAGAGTTAGAAGAGAAATATACAGGAAAAGTGAAAGTAGTAGAAAAGGAAGCGTATGACAAAGCGCTGTCTGGAGAGGAAGAGGTGTTAATGTTAGTTTTTATAAAAGATGAAGGGATGTATAGTTTCCTTTCGGTTGTTTCGAATAAAGGAGTCGTGTATTATTCCGATTTAAATCATTCAGCAGCAAAAAAAGATTGGGACAAAGAATTTTTAATTCGATTTTTTAAAAACTTGAACTAATAAAGCTATTTTTCATCTCTTAATTTTCATAACTGCCAATTAGGTAACTTGCCAAAAGAGTTAGTTTAATGTAGTTGAATTAATCAAAAGAAATTATTATTTTAAAATGAAAAAATTATTAATTGTTATACTTTCCATTCTATTAACTTCATGCGATAAAAAGGTAGTAGAAATTATACCTGTAGTGGTTACGGAAACAAATATGTCTATTCCCGGAGCATCTGATATAAAATACTTTTCGTTTCCATCATCAACTATTGGGTATGCTGCATCACCATCTAATTTCATATACAAAACAATTAATGGAGGGTCTAGTTGGAGTCAAATAATTGTAGCTTCTAATAAGATATGCAGTGGACTTGAATTTTTTGACGATACAAATGGAATGTGTTTAATGGATAACGATGTTTATATAACAGATAATGGTGGTTTGTCTTGGAGTATTAAAGGCAATGGAGATTTTATTGGTATGACAAAAAGTGGAATTGGGATTATTGGTGATTGTGGCAATACTAGTTGTGTAATTAGCACATCTATTGATAAAGGTCAATTATTTCTGCCAAAAGGGGTTATAAATTATGACATTACATTTGAGTATTTATCAGCTAGAATCGTTGATTCTAAAGTTATTATTTTTTCAAAAACAGGATATAAATATCCGAATGAGAATGTATATGATATTTCAAGCGACAATAGTTCATCTATTGGCTTTGGTAATTTAACTGCTTCAGAAATCCCAAATGATATCTATTTATTAGGAACCAGTTCTTTAGGCACTGCAATTGGTTCTGAAGGATTTCTCATAGATGATCTTTTTGGTTCAATAATTAGTAGCGATTTTAAGCAACATGCCTACCCATATTATTCAGTAGATGGAAATGGGAGCATTGTAGTCTCTGTTGGAGAAAAGACAATAACCTCAAACTTAGACATTGGTAATGATGAAAAATGGAACTTTGTTTTAGATGAAGCCGGTAATGGGTTTTCGAATACCTTTTATAAAATTCGATTTGCAAGTGCAAATTCTTTCTATTTAAGTGGAAGTAATGGATTCTTAATAAAAGCAAGTATATGAAAAAAGGAATAATTATAGGTCTAATGCTGTTTATTACCTTAACTGTAAAATCACAAGACAGCTACAAATGGAATAGCGGTGTTGCGGTTGGTTTCTTACCGATAGCTATTGCAGGTCCACTCAATGTTGGAACCGATAACAAGCCTATTTATGAAAATACCGAAACATCTGGATTAATGATGAATTTAATAGCTCATTTTGGAGCGAAGATACCAATTTACGCAACAGAAACATGGAGTACAGGTCTAAGCTTAAACACAAGCCTTGGTTATCAAAAAAGCCTCAGTAATGCAGAGGGATTATCTTCTTTTGTAATGAATTTTCCAAGTTATATTTACTATAGGAATTATAGTAGCAACTTTGATTTTTCTCTGCTACTTGGCTATCAATATACACGCATTGCTCTTAGCTCACATTTAATGATGGCGGGTTTTGAATACCATATAGATGATGATACAAGTTTAAGATTATATGGATCCCTGTATCGCTATAAATATTACACAGGATACACTAATGGGAAAGTAGAACCAGCAACCAAAATTGGTGAATTTGGTGTAGCGTACATATATAATTTTTAATAACTATGAAAAGAATTTTAAGTTTATTAATAATAAGCGCAATAACAACAAGCTCATTTGCTCAAACAATTAATAAGGTGTTCCCTTACAAGGATAAAAAAAGAGATTATTTTTTTTATGTTGGGTCTTTCCCTGTAAATAATAATCAGATAATAACCATTTTTAACTTTGATAAAACCTTTGAACTTCATTTATATGATGAAAATTTTAATGAAATTATAGTTAAGGAGATCACCAAAAAACGAGAAGGCAGATATAACACATCTATGTATTTGTCAGCTAATTATCTTTTCATAAAACAAACGATTGATAAAAAAAATTATGTTATTAAAGTTAACTTGAATAAAAACCTAGACCATGAAAAATTTGACTATGAAGGAGGTGTCGGCCGATATTCTGGTTTTCATGTAGATTTTTCTGAATCTAATTATTATTTTCCTGAATTTGAGGGTAATACTTATCTTAAAAAAGTAAACTTTAAGACAAAAGAAATAGTTGATTTTACTACTGATTTGAATGGATTTGATGAGCTTGGAATATCTCAAATCACAACATTTAAAGACAATGAATATGTCGCTGTTTGTAGATCAAAATCAATTAAAAAAGACAGCAAATTTGAGGTTGCACTTCATAACAAAATTGGTGTCGAAATTTCACATTTTAACAGGTTAGAAAATAATGTTTTTAAATCGACTGTAGGATTTGCTAACAATAAAAGTGAAATTTTTATTATGGGAAATTATAAAGAAATGCCAAAAAAAGATGAATTGAGAGTTGGTGAGGATCATTCTAAAAACCCCATTTATACTGGTATTTATTTAAAAAATATGAACTCAAAAAAAAGCATTGAAAAATATTATACGTATGCAGACTTTAAAAATTTTCAAAAACAAATGATTGAAAATAAAGACATTAAAAAAATAGTAAAGTTTAGGTTTAGGTTAGAAAATATGGTATTCAAAGAAAAAGAAATGATTGTTTTTGGAACTATTGATCAAGATTCATATGACAATAAAAATCATGATGGCCAAGAGTTGAAATACATAATGATTTTTGCTATAAATGAATCTGGTGAAATATTATGGGATTATGCTTTACCTTTGAAATGGAAGAGCCATCCTAAACCGTTCCAAGATGCTGTTTGTAAGGTCAGCAATTTTCAAAAAACAGTAAACATTAAATCAATTGGAGATATAATAGATTGTCACTACTTATTTGATGATAAGATAAATTATTTTCAAGTGAAAGGCGGTCAAATCGTTAATCAGAAGATGACAGAACTTCAAAATAAAGAAAGTAGTTCATATGATCTCAATTTTCAATACGAAAAAGCCTCATATTGGTACGATAATTTCTACTTTAATGAAGACGGAATTTCAGGGTCAGGTGTATATCAACTAGATAAAATTGAATTTAACAAGTAATTCCCTTTCTTGTTAAAGCTCAAATTCCATTCCTTCATAACGAACATCGCATAATCTTATCTTTTTTAGCGGTGTTCTGGCGTTAAAAACAAACTTCCTATCAATGCATGTTATTGATCCGAGTTTTTAATCTGAAGCAATAATTTTGTCAAAATTTCACAACCCCGTTCTTAATGGAATATAATACTAAGCCTACTCTTGATTTCAACTCAAGCTTCTCGAATAACGAAGCACGATACCCATCTATAGTTTTTGGGCTTAAACACATTTTATCAGCAATCTCTTTATAAGTAAGCTCAGAACAACAATGTTGAATAAACAATGTTTCACGCTCATTGAAAGTTTCAATGAGCTCTTTTTCGTTTTGTATAGCTCTAATTAAATTACCTGTTAATTCTTCTGTATAATGATATCCTTTCATTAAAATTGAATTTATTGCCAATTCAAATTCTTTTGGTTCTATGTCTTTACTTAAGAATCCTTTTGCCCCTGCTTTTAGCAGTTTTATTAATGTATTTTCATCATCTTGCATTGTAAGTATTAAAACAGGAATGGTAGGATGATTTTCCTTTAACCATGTAGTCGTTTCAAATCCATTCATAATCGGCATGTCTAAATCAAGAATTACAATATCAGGCAGAGAATCAGTAGCATTGATTTTTGTAATAAAATCTTGACCATTAGAAGCTGTAAGCTCAACAACATAGTTAGGATTTATCTCATTAATTAAGCTCGTTATCGCTTTTTTAAACAGTTGGTGATCGTCTACTAGAGCTATTGAAATTTTATTAGATTTTATCATAATCAAGTTTAATTTTAATATGAACACCTTTATTGATGACAGTATCAATAGAAAGCTTAGCATTAAGCATAGAGCATCTTAACTTAATATTCTCAAGTCCTGCTCCAGGTTTAAATGTATCAAGTGTTGGATCGTATCCTATTCCATTATCTTTATAATCAATAATACAACTATTTGATCTATAAGAAATAGAGAGATTTACTTCTGAGGCTTTTGAATGCTTTAACGTATTATTTAGTAACTCTTGTATTATCCTGTAAAATATAACTTGATGCTCTTCCGGTATTTCTATACTTGGTTCATCAAAAGAAAAGTTAATCGCGACAAGCCTCATTTGATTAATCTGATTTATACTATTCTCTAATACATTGATCCACCCTTTTTTCTTGATACTATCACCATTCAAACTTGAAGATAAATGTTTAATATCTGTGATCAATTGACTAATAATATTTTTATTTTCCTCAACCTTTTCTCGATCTTTTTCTTGTAGCTGGTCTGATAGAAGATGAAGGTTTATTTTTATTAATGAAGCTGTTTGTCCGTAGTTGTCATGTAACTCTCTTGACACTTTAGCTAAAGTCTCTTCTTTAGTTTCTATTTCAGCTTTTAGCAGCTCATGTTTTAATCTTTCTTTTTCAAACTCAAACGAAATTTGAGTTTTGCGATAGAGTAAAACAAAATAAACAATAAATACCGTAAGTAATGTCAATAACACTGTTCCTGTAATTACAGGTATTAAATATTCTATAGGAGCTATTTCAATCAAGTGTTTGTCAATTTAACTTTATGAGAATCTAAATATAATGCAATAAAGTAAGTCGAATACATAATAATATTAGCGAACCAAATAATAGAATAAGCCCATTTGGGTGTTAGCATTGGTAGATTGAAATATCCAAAAATGAAAAATGTGGAACTATAAAATATAAATCCTCCTATATTAAACCAAAATAAAGATGTTTTTTCAAGAGGTTCTATTTTAGGCTCTAAAATTAAAAAACGAAAGGTGATTAGTGAAAGTGGAAAAACCAACAAGCACAGCAGTAAAAGGCTAAACGTTGGGAAAATAGTTGCCTTTTGAATAAAAATAGAATTTAAAATGGAAAGGAAAGGTAATAACACCCCTAACCCACTTAATATAGCATTTAGTTTTTTTTTGAAAAGCAAAGTATTATATATATAAGAATAGAATAATATTTGAATGGGGATTAGAATGTGAAAGGCTAACATACTGTTCCCCTCTGTTTTAGTGAGATACTTACTGTATAACTCAAAAATAAAAACAATTAATAAGTAGAGGGAAAGTTTCTTATAGCTTGATCCTAATCTATTAAAATTAAAAGCACTATATCCACAACACACGATTAGTATTCCTAAATAAAAAATGTACTTTGCTGTCATAGTTAACACCAAAGTACATTAATAATTTTTAAGACTAAACTATTTTAGTCTTTAAAAAGATCCCCGATATTAGCTGGACAAACATCAGGACAAGGTTCGCAGTAATCAATTATCATATTATCTAACAATAAGTTATTTTCTCTCATCCCAAAAAAAATAGTTTTATACTTATTGTTTTCTTCATTTGAGTCATATCCAAAAGCAACAAATATTTCATCTGCCGTTTCATTAATAGTACCTACTGGTGAGTCTCCCTCTAATAAATGTTGAATATGTTCTGCATCTATTCTAAACCCTTTAACAGTCTCCCCTTCTAAATTTCTAAAAACAGGAATTTCTAGTTCCTCATTATTGTAAGCTTGAATAAGCGTTTTAGCTTCTGCTAATTTTATTTCAGCACTATTGTCATTTTTTGGCATAATTTATATTATTTAGTTATTAATAGTTGAACCAAAGATAAAGACATTGTCAATACAATAGGGTTTTTCCCTGACCTAAAACAGGGTTTTTCCTCTTACAGATCTTAAACCAATCCAGCACCTTTGTCTCGATTAAAATCATGAAGGCGGAAACCGAAAAGCCATAGATAGAGTAGGTAATATTTAAATCATATAATTATGAAAGAAAACGAAACAGAAAATAACAAAATGGATTCAAAAAAAGGTGATGGAACAGCTACTGATAATAGCGTTACTATCCGTGTTTGCTTAATGAGAATTATAAATAGCAGTGGAACTAATTTCACGCATGCCAATCTAATGCATCAAAGTGGAGACCATGTCGATTCAATCATACTAGACAAATTAGAGGCGCACGACCCTGGCAGTCATCATGCATCGGTTCAGTATAAAACAGGTGATAATACGCCTAAAGATTATTGGACACTCTCCCTAGTTACTGCTGATGGTGGTGTATTTTCGACTAAAAAGAGAAGGAGGTGGAACATAGGTATTGATGATGAAGCGGGAACTATTGATTGTATAATCAATTATAAGTCCAAAACTCTTTATGAATTGGAGATAAAATTGCCAGTAACAGGAAGTGTTAAAGTTGATATACCTAAAAAAAAATGAAGTATCGTTAAACTTATTTGACAGGTCGTTTCAAAAGTGTTTTTTGAAACGACCTTTTTAATTCTAAAACTCAAATTCCAACTGTTCTAAAAAAACATCATTGTTTTCTTGTTCAAAGTTGGCCGTTTGCAAACCAATTAAACGGATTCCTTTTTCAATATTAGGGATTGAATCTAAGAGTAATATTCCGAGGTCTTTTATTTGTTTATTGGTCAATACTTCAGGTAAAGTTTTACTTCTAGTAATTTGCTTAAAATCACTATACTTGACTTTTAGTGTTAATGACTTCCCTGCCCCACCCGCTTTTTCAATTCGTTTAATTAAAATGTCTGCCACAAGATTGATGTTTTCGAGCATTTCTTCTTTAGTCGTAATGTCATTTTCGTAAGTCCGCTCTGCTCCTAATGATTTCCTAATTCGGTTTGGATTTACTACCCTATTATCAATTCCACGAGCAATACTGTAATAATATTTTCCAGCCTTTCCAAACCATTGTGTCAATTGTTGTTCCGATTTTCTTTTAAGGTTAGCTCCGGTAAAAATTCCTTTTAAATGCATTTTTTTAGCCGTTACTTTTCCCACACCAAAAAACTTCTCAATGGGTAATTTCTCAATAAATTTCTCAGCCATACTTGGAGTAATTACATAAAACCCGTCAGGCTTATTAAAATCAGAAGCAATTTTTGCTAAGAATTTATTGTATGATATTCCTGCGGAAGCAGTAAGTCCTGTTTTATCTCTAATCTTTTGTTTAATCTCAGTTGCAATATCCATTGCAAACTCCATATCAAACTTGTTTTCGGTAACATCCAGATAAGCCTCATCTAAAGCTAAAGGCTCCACTAAATCTGTATACTCACTGAATACCTCTCGTATTTGTTTGGATGCCTCCGTATAAGCCTCAAACCTTGGTTTTACAAAAATAAGTTGCGGACATTTTCGATAAGCAATTGATGAAGGCATTGCCGACTTTACCCCGTATTTTCTAGCTTCATAACTTGCTGCTGCAACAACCCCTCTTTCTCTAGACCCTCCAACAGCTAATGGTTTACCTCTTAATTCAGGATTATCACGTTGTTCCACAGATGCATAAAAAGCATCCATATCAATGTGTAATATTTTTCTGATGGTTTCAGTCATTACTTTTTACCTGTATCTAACTTAAATTTTTTAGGAATAACAAATCCTATACTCAATTTTAAAGCAAAATTATCTGATGCTTTAGCAAAACGATATGGTCCATATCGATAAAAGCCTCCAGCTCCTAAAGAAAAATATTCCCATCTAATAATATTATTAATCACTAAACCCGATTCGTAATACCCTTTTTCCATTGTTTTAAAATCAACACCCCCATGCAAGTCTTCTTGATCCAACGATCCAATACCAACGCTAGTAGTAAGAACAAACTCAGGTTCAAACTTTCCAACTTTAAGCAATAACGATCCAAAACTATGTCTGAAATGAAAATGCACATATTCGCTAGAAAAGAATTCATAAGGCAACATCGTTTCAAAAGCATTTTCTGTCGAGATACTAATGTTTTTAATAGAGTTGTTAAGATTTACAGTTCCTAAAGAACTGTTTAGTTTATGTTGTGGAACGCTACCATTAATTAATCCTGTTTCAACATAAAATTTAGGGTGACCTAAATTTTTAATGTAAAATCGTTTTTCAGCTCTTAAAGTTAATCGCGTATACTCGTATTCTCCTTCAAAATTTTTGAGCCCCTGTTCAATTTTAGCATACAGAATAGGATATTTAGTTAACTTAGGGTATGTTTTGCTAACTGTTTTAACCACCTTTTCTTTAAAAGCATATCTAAATTCAACACCAACCTCATTAAACGTATATTCTTTATCTTCTATTATAATATTGTTATCACTTTGCTGCCTATAAAAATAATCGTTTGTTACAGCAATTTTTTCCTGATTAGCAAAAAGGGAAACCTTTAAATACCGTGCTGTTCTAAATTGAAATCGCGCCTCAACTTTTTTAGAATTATTCATTCGTTCTAAATTAAAGAATCGTCTGTTGCCAGCGGTAGAAAAGGCAGGTATTTTGTAATCCTGAAAATTAACAACCCCTGGCTCTGCAACATCTTTTGCATAAGAAACATTGAACTCAATATTATTGCGCCTATTAATGTTAAAATTAATATCCGCGCCATATTTTTCTTCTTTATCTTTAAAAGCATATGCTCCATAACCACCAACAGAAAACCATTTAGAAAACTTTTTACTTGTGTGTAATCCTGCTCCTAATCGGAATCCTTCATATTTGTTCTGATTGATAATTCTATTTAAATCAAAATCAATAATCCCCCAATTTATTTTGCCTTCACCTAGCGCTTCTAAAATCTTTAACTTTTTATCAAACTTGTGATGTTTCCCTAAACTATCAATATAGTTATAGGAGTTCATTTCTTTTTCCGTTAAAATATTCTCTCTGCGTTCATCCCAGAAATCTTCACCTTTTACCGCCGCACTTTCATCAATTTCAGTTATCACATTACTAAATTCTCTATTGGTTATTTCAGGGTTTATTTCAATGTTTTTAATATAAGTTCTGTTAACACCCAACACCTTAACTTCACCACCTTCATACATGTCAAATATTAAATCCGAATTTAACTGCACAGGAAACCAACTCCCATTTATTTTCTCATATTGTTGCTGCATTTTCATAGAAATCATTTCATCCGAAGCAACAGGTTCTGCAATAACATTTTGTAAAGCAAAACCATCAGTATTTATATAAAGTAATCCTTTTAATCCATCAAACGTTTTCCCTTTTCTAGGATGGAACGATAAAATATAGACTGTATCTAAACCATTAAACATAGTGTCTTCTATCAAGAATAAGTACTTGTTAATACTGTTGGGTGAAATTGGGTTTAAATATTCTTTATCCATTAACTTTAGTGTTGGGTTATAAAAAGTAAAGGATTGTAATTCCGTTGCAATTAATGCGAAAGAAGGGTTTTTAAGTCCTGACACTTTTGTTGCTAGTACTTTCTCGTAACTTTTATCTGGCTGTTTATATTTTCTTTCCGTAACTGATTCCATCATAAATAAATAATGATTGTCTAGCCACTCCAATAATTTTTGATCACTACTGTCTATTTCAGAAGATTGTGTGCTCATTGAGGATGAATCCATTAACATAGAAAAATACATTTTACTGTATGTTTCATATTTAAAATTTAAACTCTTTTCAGGATTGTTTTTCTTTCTGTTTTTGACAACTTCTTTAATAATTCTTTCTGCTGGGTTTACCCCAGGAAGTACTTTAAACTCTTCAATCTGGTAACTGGTTTGTTTTAATTCAATTACAATTGTCTTTTTATTCGTCACATCTATTTCTATTCCTTCGTAACCAACATAGCTTAATTTTATCTTTTTTAGCGGTGTTCTTGCGTTAAAAACGAACTTACCGTCAATGTCTGTTGTTGCTCCGAGTTTTTGATCTAAAGCTATAATATTGACAAAAGCTAATGGAGCCCTTGTTCGACTATCAAGTACTTTTCCCGTAATTTTTTGAGCAAACGTTTGATTATTAATGAAAATGCACAGCAATACCATATAAACAATTCTGTAAACTGTTTTTAACTTCGTCCGAAAGATATGCTCCATAAGCCTAGTTTTATATTTTTTTGATGATGCTTTTATCGAAAAAAACATAGTAATATTCTTTATTGAATTAGAATTTTCTTCGTAATAGTTGTTTCTCTATTTTCAAACATCAAGTGGTAAATGCCTTTTGTATTTTCACTTAAATCGATACTAAAATCAGTTGCCGTGACTTTTTTTGAGCAGACAAGTTGACCAACAGAGTTATATATTTTTACATTATATTGATCAAATTCTAAATCATTTATACTGATGTTGAAATAACCCAAAGAAGGATTTGGATAAATTAAAATAGGGTCAACAAAATCTGCAAAATCATTTAATCCTACACTGATCTGACCTACATTGCATGAGAATGATTGGCTATTATTGATCGTGCTATCACCAAGTTGGCCAATGTAATTTGAACCAGAAGAACAAATTACATTTTTTGTTCCTTTTAAGCCCACACTATGGGTGCCAATAACAGAACCACTATTGTAGCCTTCTGCTCCCGAAATATCACACCAATCGTTTGAAATTCCTATTTGAATAATAGAGTTTTGCTGAACAGTTCCTCCATTACCTAATTGCCCTGCTCCGTTAAACCCCCAACCATACAAAGTACTGTCCGTTTTTATTGCAAAAGCATAAGATGATCCTGCAGCTATTTTTCTCCATTGATCTCCACTACCAATTTGCATTGGATCATTTTGTTGCATTAAAGATCCATCGCCTAGCTGTCCATTTCCATTAAATCCCCATGTCCAAATTGAATGATCATTTCTTCTCCCAATGGAAAATTCAAAACCTGCTGATATTTCAATCCAATCGGAACTGGCACCAACCTGAACTGGTACAGATGCTTGAACGACCGTCCCATTTCCAACCTGGCCATTTCCATTCGCTCCCCAAGCCCACAAAGTGCTATCCGATTTTATAGCAAGTGAATGTGCTCCTCCACCTGAAACCGTCAGCCAATTATTCATTGTGCCTATTTGCACAGGACTGTTTAGGTCGGTTGTATTTCCAGTACCTAATTGACCATTAAAATTGAACCCCCAAGCCCATAATGAACTATCTGTTTTTATGGCTAATGTATGAGCTTGACCAGCATCAATAAATTCCCAGTTTGAATCAGAACCTACCTGAGTGGGTTGAATAAACTGACTTAGATTTCCAGTTCCTAATTGTCCATTGCCGTTGAGTCCCCAAGCCCACAATGTACCATCTGTTTTTATAGCCAAACAATGAAAAGCTCCTGTCGAAAAATCTGCCCAATCAGTATCAGAGCCTATTTGAACAGGTGCTAATTGTGTTGTAGTATTATTTATACCAAGCTGTCCATTACCATTACTACCCCATCCCCAAAGGGTGTTATCAGATTTAAGAGCAATAGAAAATTCAGTACCACTATCAACTTTTACCCAAGTAGTTTGAGCAATTGTATTGAGGTAACAAAGCGAAATGGCAATCAGCAACAGGACTTTTTTTTTGAATAGCATAGAATTTTGTTTTATAGTTAATGATTCGTAAGAAATTACTTTTCTTTATTATATGATCAAAGCTATTCAAGAAAAAGTATCAAAAAGAGACTAATTTGTACTTGTATACCTGTAACTCATATTTGATCGATATAAACTTGTAATTGTCTTTTCATAAATTATGTAACCGGTAAATATAAAATTACTTGTGTTCCTGTTGCCATTCCTTTTTCATAAAGATCTATAATTTCTATGTTTAGTGAAGTATCCGAATTTTCTTGTAACAACGTTAAACGTTCTTTGATATTTGATATTGCCATTGATTGAAAATGCTTTTCTTTCATCGTTTTTATTTCATTCGCACGAACTCTTCCTACACCATTATCCTTTATTTCACAACGAATTGTATCTTCCACTAAATCTAATCGGATAAAAATGTTTCCTGTTCGGTCTTTTCTGTTGGCTAATCCATGAATTATTGCATTCTCTATAAAGGGTTGAATCAACATCCCTGGAATTTCGAACGTTCCACTTTTTAAGCTAGAATCGATATTTATGTCATAACTAAACTGATTATTAAATCTTGTTGCTTCCAACTCTAAATAGAGTTTCATTTGCTTTATTTCATCCTCCAAATAAACACATGAATGGTTCGAATTCTCCAAGATTAGTCTTAATAATTGAGCAAACTTAGACAAGTATTCATACCCAGTTTTTGTTTCTTTTGCTAAAACAAAATTCTGAGCTGTATTAATGCAATTAAAAATAAAATGAGGATTCATTTGACTACGAAGCGCCAACAATTTTAAATCTGACAACTTTTCTTCTATCCTAGCCTTCTCATTTTTCTGTTGTTGTTGTTGTTTAAAGTAAATAAAACCCAACAAAAGTGACACCACCAACAATGCCAATAAAAAGTAGGAGACAATCATATTGTAATACTGGGATCGAGATAACTCTTCAGAATTTTCAAGTTCTAACTTCGACAATTCTAATTGCTGCTTAACAAACTTATACTCTTCTTCGATTTCAGCAACGTTACTTGCACTATTTGCACTATCCAGTTCGTTTTTTAATTCATAATATTCCGACTGAGCCATATAAGCTTCTTCATATTTTTTGACCTTGAATAACAACTCTGCCATTATTTTTTTGCCCTCTAAAATAATTTCAACATGGTTTAGTTTTTCACTATCTTCAAAACTGGATCGAACATATTCAAGAGCCATATTGTAATTCCCTTTCTGTTTTAATAGCTCGGCCATTCCCAAAGAAACCATTCCGGGTATTCTCTTATTTTTTGTCTTTTTAAATGTCTCAATCGATATCGAAATATATTTTCTAGCACTATCTAGTTCTTCCTTTTCTGAAAGTAAATTACTGATGTTGTAGTAAGAATAAGCCATCCAATAATAATTCTCCCTAGCAGATCTTATCTTTAACGACTCCTTATAATAATAGATTCCCTGATCAAAGTTCTTATTCTCAGTTTCAAAAACTCCTAAATTGTTGTACGCAGCATCTATTCTTGCACTATCCTTAAGCAAAATAAAATAATCGAGTGCTTTCAATGTGTAATCTTTGGCTTCAGATAGCCTGTTAAATTGTCCGTTATTTAGTCCTATTCTAAGAAGTGTTAAAGCAATTCCTAAAGAATCATCAATCTCTTCCTGTATCCTTAAAGCCGTGTGTCCGAATTTTAAACTTTTTTCATATTGAGCAAGCCTTACAAAAAACCATGATTTAATAGAAATCATTCTCCCAACACCAAGATCAAAACCTTTCTCTTGATAAATAACGATATTGGAATCAATGAAATTAATTGCTGAATCCATAGAAAGATTGGCTAACTGATTTGCGTATTTCACCTGCAGCTCTACTTTTTTTATCTCATCTACCTCTTGTTCTATTTTTAATCCTAATGTATCTTCTTGTCCAGCATATGTTTTAAGCACACAAACAAAAAATAGGGTAATTATGACTAGGGCAATTCTTGTATTTTTCACATATCAAAGTAAAAACATTTATTTTTAAGAAACAACGCTAACTTGTAAATGAACACTTATTCAATACAACTGTCTAACTAAAACTTGTTTCTATTTTAATGATAATGCTTTCATAACTTCTTCTTTTCTGCTTTTCGAGATGCTAAACTCCTCTCCATTTTCCATTACAATGGAACCTCCTGCAAAACGATTTAGTTTAGTAATGTATTTTAAATTTACCAATGTTGAATTATGAATACGATAAAACCCATACTCCTTTAAAATACTCTCAAAAAATTTCAAATTTTTCGAGCTTACTAATTGCTTGCCATCTTTCAAGAAAAAATGAGCATAGCTCCCATCAGCTTTTAAGTAATAAATATCATCGACTTTTACAAACTCAAAACCATCAGTAGTAGCCAATGTTATTTTATGTTCACTTTTATCTTTTGTTAAAAAATTATCGAACATGTGCTTCACATTCAACTGTTTCTTATTTCTAATAAGGTTCTTCCTTATTTTACTTATAGTTCCTTCTAACTCATCTAGATTAACTGGTTTTATCAAGTAATCTAATGCTGAAAACTTTATTGCTTTTAAAGCAAATTCCTCATGTGCAGTTACAAAAACAACATGAAAATCAAGTTCTTTAAACTTCTCTAATAATTCAAAACCACTTTCCTGCCCCATCTCAATATCTAAAAAAACAAGTTGTGGTTTTTTTTCATTAATCAGTTGATAAGCGGTATTAACATCAGAAGCAGTTCCTACAATTCTCAGATCATCAAAAAAATCAACCAACACAGCTTTCAGTGTGTTAATCGCTATCTGTTCGTCATCTACTATAACAATATCTACCGTTTCTTTCATAAATAAATGCGGTCAAAATTAATACAAGTATCCCAATTATAAAAAACCGTAAATTACACAATTATTGATCCAAAAAAATTCCGTTATATTCAAATTATTATCTTATCAAATATAAAAGAAGTTACATCTTATTTCAAATGTTTGTACTTTTGAAAACAATGCTAGGCATCAACGAGGATCATATAAATTTGCTTTCAAAACTTTCTGCACAGAGAGTTGTCAATGCAATGCGAGTTAAGTGGAGTTTTAATTATTCTAAGTGGATAAAGACACCTGTTCTAAAGGCTCAACCCATCAGCATTACTATTGAACCCACAACAGCTTGTAATTTAGGTTGTCCTGAGTGCCCTAGTGGACTTAAAAAATTTACCAGACCAGAAGGAAATTTAAAACAAGATTTTTATAAAAAAGTGATTGATCAGACTTATCAAAAATCTTATTATTTGAACTTTTATTTTCAAGGGGAACCTTTTATCAATCCAAATTTTTTAGAGATGGTGAGTTATGCCAACACTAAAAAAATGTACACAGCAACCTCTACCAATGCTCATTTTTTAAACGAAGAAAATGCCAAAAAAACCATTGAAAGCGGGTTGAGCAGGTTAACTATTTCTATTGATGGAACAACACAAGAAACCTACGAAAGTTACCGTAAAAATGGTTCTTTAGAAAAAGTAATAGAAGGAACAAAAAATGTAATTAAGTGGAAAAAGGAATTGAAATCTAAAACCCCTTACATTATTTTTCAATTTTTGGTGGTAAAACCAAATGAACATCAAATTGAGGATGCCAAAAAATTGGCTGATGAATTGGGAGTTGATGAAATTCGTTTTAAAACGGCTCAACTATACGATTACAAACATGGAAATGCTTTAATGCCAAGTATTGATAAATACTCGCGTTACACAAAAAAAGCGGATGGAACATTTCGATTAAAGAACAAAATGCTCAACGAATGTTGGCGAATGTGGAGTTCTTGCGTAATAACTTGGGATGGCAAAGTGGTACCTTGCTGTTTTGATAAAGATGCTACACATCAATTGGGTGAAGTTGAACAGACTCCTTTAAAAGAAATTTGGACTTCTATATCTTACAATAATTTTCGAAAAGCCCTATTAACCAACCGGCAAGAGATTGATATTTGCCAAAACTGCACCGAAGGAACTAAAGTTTGGGAGTAATCCTAAATTGTTTTACCAAGTGCCGGCAGGAGAAAATAAAAAATCCGTTAGATTATCAACTTCATATAAATACTGATAACCTTTAGTATTTTTTTCACAAAAAGGCTCCATAAGTTCTATCATCTTTTCATAACTCTTTAATGTTAAAACACAATAAAAAGTTTCGTTGTCATCTGTTAAAATTCCTTCATCAACCCTAAAAGCTCCAAGTATTAAATTACAGTTTCGCGGTTCAATAAAATTAATAGTTGAAAGGTCTAACTTTTGTTTTTTATCAATAATTATCTCTTTGATTAGACTGCTAAATTTAATTGCTTCAGCCTTATCAAAGTTGTACAGTCTAACAACATTTTCTCCAAATTCATTGATATTCTCGTTATAATCTAATTTCACCTTAATCTTTTTTGTCAAAATTACAATAACTAAAATTACTTTAACACTTCTTACATTATTCATAACTTCGCACTTTAAAACTTTTCAGAATGAACTTTATAGAAGAAATCCGCTGGAGAGGCATGATCCATGATATGATGCCAGGAACAGAAGAACAATTTGCTAAAGAAATTACTTCAGCTTATATTGGTTTTGATCCAACTGGTGATTCCCTGCACATAGGTAGTTTAGTACAAATAATGATTTTGGTTCATTTACAAAATGCCGGACATAAACCTTATGCGTTGGTTGGTGGAGCAACTGGCATGGTTGGAGATCCTTCGGGAAAATCTGCCGAACGAAACTTACTAGATGAGAAAACTTTAAATCATAATGTTGCTTGTATCAAAAAACAACTAGAACAGTTTTTAGATTTCGACTGTGGTGAAAACTCTGCGGAAATGGTCAATAATTACGATTGGTTTAAAGATTTTAATGTCTTAGATTTTATTCGTGATATAGGAAAACACATTCCTGTAAATTATATGATGGCTAAAGATTCTGTAAAATCTCGTTTAGAAACAGGAATGTCATTTACGGAATTTACCTACCAGTTAATTCAAGGATATGATTTCTATTGGTTAAACAACAACAAAAATTGTAAAGTACAACTTGGTGGTTCGGACCAATGGGGAAACATTGTTACAGGAACAGAGTTAATTAGAAGAAAAGGCGGGGAGCCTGCTTTTGCGTGTACAACACCCTTGATCAAAAAAGCAGATGGAACTAAGTTTGGAAAAACTGAAGGAGGAAATGTTTGGTTAGATCGAACAAAAACATCACCCTATAAATTTGTTCAATATTGGATTAATGCTTCTGATGAAGATGCTGCCAATTATATCAGAATTTTCACATTAAAAAGTAAAGAAGAAATTGAACGCATTGAAAAAGTGCATGATGAAGATCGTGGTGCGAGATTATTGCAAAAAGAATTAGCAAAGGATATTACTTCAAGAGTTCATTCTTTAACCGATTATGAAGCGGCAATAAACGCGTCAGAAGTATTATTTATGAAAGGTGAGGCTGCTGTTGAGGCCTTAAAAGGATTATCAGAAGGTATTTTCGAAGATGTTTTTGAAGGAGTTCCTCAAGCTGAAATTCACATGTCTGAAATTGAAGCCGGATTATCAATCATAGATTCATTATCTTCAAAAACGGAATTCTTAAAGTCAGGAGGAGAGGCAAGAAGAGCATTAAAAGAAAACTCTATTAGTGTAAATAAAGTTAAAGTTGGTGATGATAAAATCTTAAGAAAAGAAGATTTGATTAACGGAAAACACATCTTATTACAACGCGGAAAGAAAAACTACTTTTTAGTAACAGCCGTTTAATGAAATATATTCTTTCCATATTCTTAGCTACCTTATTCTACTCTGGAATTGCCCAAACATCAAACAAAAAAAGAGTTTTAGTAATCCCTCCGAGTCGTTTTGAGTTTGTTTCCGCTT
The DNA here is from genome assembly GCA_032274145.1 of Herpochondria borealis. NCBI lineage: Eukaryota > Rhodophyta > Florideophyceae > Ceramiales > Ceramiaceae > Herpochondria > Herpochondria borealis. The sequence goes on from JAVCKV010580902.1 coordinate 34,662, forward strand.
TTGAATTAGAAAAAATTGCGGAGAAAAATAATATCAACCCTTCAGAAGTTTTTTTAACTTATGAAAGAACTTTATTGAGCTCTTTCGAAAATTACTCTGATGAAAATTTTGAATTTATTTCCATTAATATTTCGGGGCTAAAAGCATATAAAGGCTTAATAAAGTATAGGCCCGGTAAGTTTAAAGGCAAACACTACAATGCTGTTGATTTAACCCGCTTTTCGGAAAAAGGTTTTACCACATTTCTAGAACAGTATAATGCTGACTTCGTAATCTTTATTACATGGTATGATATTAAAAAACAAAATTTCTCGAGAAGTGGTAAAAAGAGAGTAAAATATGCTGCACACTTCTTAGATTTTGACATTTATAATCTATTTAAACAACAGGTTGTAGGTCTCGCAAAGGTAAAAGCAGAGGCTCCAGAACCAAATGATTTAGAAGCCTCTTTTTCTTTACTTAGAATAAAAGAAGTTAGTGTTGCATATGATAATTTTATTGGAAAAGTTGTTGAACAATTGAATAAGCCTATAGAATAATCATGTCAGTAATTCGTTTATTTTTCCTTTTTGTTTGGACATTATCGTTAATGTTTTTTGCTCCGTTAATGATCTTATTTACGTTTAATCGACAAGCTCCATTATACGTTGCTAGAACATTCTTTTCAAGAGGTTTACTTTGGATAGCTGGAGCGAAGCTATCTGCTAATGGTGTTGAAAATGTTCCAAAAAACAAGCCTGCAATTTATGTTGCCAACCACTGTTCTCATTTAGATATTGGTGTATTATGTAGAGTTGCTCCAGTAAATTTGCACTTTATAGGCAAAAAAGAATTGGCCTGGATACCTATTGTTGGCTGGTATATGTATATAGCCGGACATATTTTTATTGACAGAAGAGATAGAAGAAAAGCAATTATTAGTTTAAAGGCTGCTGCGTTAAAAATTAAAAGTGGTAAAAACGTTATTATGTTTCCAGAAGGAACTCGAAGCAAAAATGGAGAATTAGCTTCTTTTAAATCTGGGGCATTTCATTTAGCGCTAGATGCTGGTGTTAATATAATTCCGATCCATATTAATGGAACTCATGAAATTTGGCCAGCAACGAGTAACAAAATTACTCCTGGAAAACTAAAGGTTCAAATAGGTAAACCTATTGACACAAGCCAGTATACCAAGAAAACAGTTAAAGAACTTATGGCGAAAACTAGAAGTGCTGTTGAGGAGCTGAAAGAAAATTAAGTATTTCATTAATCTAATTTTTTTAGTATCTCGTGATAAAAGCTATTGGAGCTCAAGTGTAACTAATATACTATCAGTTATTTATCTTAAAAAGATCTGCTTTTAAAGTTGGTAAAATGCTAATAATTCCCGTTATTTATAAGTCTGTTTACGATTAGAATTGGTGTAATGTTTGTCAAAAATTCATTGGAAGACAATTTTAGAGAGCTGTAAACATCTAAAAATCAGTAACATTATAAAGCATGAGGCCACTATATATATTGATTATTTTGACTTTAAATTTGTTTAGTATAACAAATTTAAATGCACAAACCTGGGGCGAAACTGCCAAGAGCTTACCCATACCTTATCCTTATAGTTTAGATGATCAACATTATGGAAGTTCCGTTTCGGTAGATGGAAATTACGCTGTTATAGGCTCAAGAGGCTATGAAAATGACAAAGGGATTGCATATGTTTTATTTTTTAATGGAGGCAGTTGGGTGACACAAGCACAACTTTCAGCCTCTGATGGGCTTCTGGGTGATTGGTTTGGTGGATCTGTAAGTATCTCCGGAGATATTATTGTTGTTGGGGCTCGCAATGATGATGGTATTGGATATAATTCTGGATCGGCATATATTTTTACCAAACCCGCAACTGGATGGGTAAATGCAACAGAAACAGCTAAATTATTGGCCTCAGATGGAGCTGCTTATGATGATTTTGGCGGTTCCGTATGTATCTCTGGAGATAATATTGTGATTGGGGCGCTTGAGGATGATGATAATGGAGTTGAATCTGGCTCAGCTTATGTTTTTACCAAACCTGTAACAGGATGGGCAAACTCAACAGAAACAGCCAAATTATTAGCCTCCGATGGTGCTATTAATGATAATTTTGGACGTTCTGTAAGTATCTCCGGAGATATTGTTGTTGTTGGGGCGCCTGGGGCTTATGGTAATGGGGTAGAAGCCGGTGCTGGATATATTTTTAAAAAACCTCTCACAGGATGGATAAATGCAATTCAGTCAGCCAAACTAATATCCTCTGATGGTGCGGTAACTGATGAATTTGGAATTTCAGTAAGTATATCAGGAGATAATATAGCTGTTGGCGCTTCTAATGATGCTGATAATGGTTTCAGGTCTGGATCGGCTTATGTTTTTACCAAACCTGTAACTGGATGGGTTAATTCAACTCAATCAGCTAAATTATTACCCTCTGACGGCATTGCCTATGATGAATTTGGATATTCTATATGTATTTCAGGCGATGATGTTCTTGTAGGAGCATTTAGGGATGATGATAATGGGCTCAATTCAGGGTCAGCATGTATTTTTACCAAACCTATAACTGGATGGGTTAATGCAACACAGACAGCAAAGATATTGCCCTCTAGTGGAGGAACTGCTTATCACTTTGGATTTTCAGTAAGTATCTCAGGACACAACGCTCTTGTTGGGGCGCATCAAGAAAATGGGAATGGATTTCGAAAAGGGGCAGCATATTTTTATCAGAACCATTTATCTGTATGGTCAAACACTTCATCAGAATTGGTTAAAACTATTCCTGCAAGTTACTCCCTAAATGAGGGTGATCAATACGGATATTCAGTAGCAATAGATGGAAATTATGCCGTTGTTGGAGCTCCATACACCAATGACAGCGATTCAGGGATGGCATATGTATTATTCTACGATGGCAGCAATTGGGTTACACAGGCGCAACTTTCAGCTTCTGATGGAATACTAGATGATAATTTTGGTACTTCAGTTAGTATTTCTGGAGATAATATTGTTGTTGGGTCTCATCTTGATGATGATAATGCGTATAACTCTGGTTCTGCTTATGTTTTTACCAAGCCTTTAACAGGCTGGGTAAATGCAACAGAAACAGCTAAATTATTAGCTTCTGATGGAGCGTATACCGATTACTTTGGGACTTCAGTTAGCATTTCTGGAGATAACATTGTTGTTGGAGCTAATTTTGATGATGATAATGGAAACAGCTCTGGCTCTGCTTATGTTTTTACTAAACCGCTTACTGGTTGGGTAAATGCAACAGAAACAGCTAAATTATTAGCATCTAATGGTATAGCCAATGATTGGTTCGGATATTCTGTAAGTATCTCTGGAGACAATGTTGTTGTGGGTGCATCTGGTGGTAATAACAATGGAACGAATTCAGGTTCTGCTTATGTTTTTACCAAACCACTTGCAGGCTGGGTAAACACAACAGAAACCGCAAGATTAATTCCTTCAAATGGTGTCTTTGATGATAGTTTTGGATTTTCGGCAAGTATCTCAGGAGATAATATTGTTATAGGAGCCCATAATGATGATGATAACGGAACAAATTCAGGATCAGCTTATATTTATACCAAACCTTTAACAGGATGGATAAATGCTACAGAAACTGCTAAATTGTTACCTGCAGATGGAGCAGGAGATGATAATTTTGGATATTCCGTAAATATTTCCGGGGATAATGTAGTAGTTGGAGCCCACCTAAATGATGATAATGGAACGAATTCAGGGTCAGCCTATATTTATGTTAAACCTAACCCTGGATGGATAAATACTACAGAAACAGCTAAATTAATTCCATCTGATGGGGCTGCAAATGAACATTTTGGATATGCTGTAAGTATTTCAGGGTTTGATATTGTTGTTGGTGCGCATCAAGATGATGACAATGGACCGAATTCTGGGTCTAGTTATTTGTTTACAGAATGTACTCCATCAGCGGGTAGTTTTAGTATAGCAGAATGCTCAAGTTATACTGTTCCAAGCGGAGATGAAACATACACTAATGTTGGAACCTATAATGTAATGGATACTATATCTAACAATTGTGGATTGGATAGTGTATTGACCATTTCTGTTACTATTTTTCCAACCCTAACGGGAACTGTAACCACAACCATTTGCAACGATGATAGTGTAGTAATTAATAATACTGTTTATAATGCCAGTAACCCAACAGGCGCAGAATTATATACTGCCGGACCAAACAACTGTGATAGCATTGTCACCATTAACTTAAATGTATTACCAGTATTAACTGGTTCTGTAACAAACACGCTCTGTAGCGGAGATAGTATCGTTGTAAACGGAACTACTTATAATGTGGCAAACCCTTCAGGAACAGAGTTATTAACTAGTATTGGCCCGAACAATTGTGACAGTGCGGTAACGATAAATTTAACTTTTGCTCCATTAATAGATGTATCAATCATTAATGCATCTCCGACATTAACAGCTAACCAGACAGGAGCAACTTACCAGTGGTTAGATTGTAATAATAATTATACTGCCATACCTGGTAAAACAGGTCAAGCATTTACGGCAACTGTTAATGGAAACTATGCTGTAGAAATTACAGTTGGTAATTGTATTGACACCTCCAATTGTGAAAATATAACAAGTTTAAGTCTTAGTGAAAATGGTGTAGTAAATCTATTTCATATATATCCTAATCCAACATATAACCATGTAACCATTGATTTAGGAAAAGTGTATAAAAACATATCCATTCATGTATTAAACGTTACAGGTCAAATAGTTGACAAAAAAATGTATGAGTCAACTAAGCTAATCGAGTATCATCTTGAAGGGACAAAAGGTGTTTATTTTATTGAAATTGAAACTAAGCAAGGAAATAAGACTACACTTAAATTATTGAAGCAATAGTAACAAAATTACCCCTGAAAACTAAATGTTCGTATTGGGAAAGCCTATCAATACAAGTAAAACATTAAAAGAGTTGATTAAATAGACTATTTGATCTGAATAATTGGAATCGCATGTTCAAAGCTATAAAAGCTCTCTTTTAATTTTCCTTTCCTTAGTAATTCAATATCTGATTCTTGTGGTATAAAACTCTCAAAAACATCTTTTTTAGGAAAATCACTTTTCTTCCAATAATAATATGCTCTTAATTGACTAACATCTATCTTATCGAAATCAAGAAGTGCTTTATTTTTAGTTTGTTTCTTAATATTTATAGGAGACGTTTCTTTTATGTAATCGTTAGCTCCTAAATTTATAGATTCCCACTCAAAAATTCTATCATTAACAACCTTTTCATCTAAGCAACAGTAGTTTAGCCATGAATAACTGTAAATTATTAAACGATTATCTATTTCGCTATCTTCACCGAGTATCATATGATTTCTCAACGTTTTAACGACTCGTTCATCACTCCAATTTAATCTAGATTTCCACTTTACAATAGGAGGGCTAATCTCTTGGTAGTATTGATTGACATTTTTACAGTATTTATCTTCATCAATTTCACGACATAAAATCATGCGAGTTATTGAATCTCGGGTATACTTATAGAACTTATAATATTCTCCAACTGAAAACTGAAGTTTTTCTTTAGGAAGAATTAATTCAATCCTTTTGGTCTTTGTTAGGTGAAACTCTTTTTTGATTTTAGAGTATTTCCATTTGACATATTCTTGAATTTGCTGTTTCGACAAACCTTGAACGGGATAATTTTCAAAATAACGATGTGTAAAATAGTACTTAGCTAAAAATAGCCCCCAGCTTTTATTGATTGTTGTATCTCTACACCAAACTAATTCATCTGGATATATTTTTACCTTATTATGAATAAATTTGCGAGTGTCAAACTCTCTTTTTCTATTTAATCGTTCTGATGGCTCATAATAAAATGGTTCTAATGCCTCTCTACTTGTACCCAAATTTAAATCTAATTTTGCTTTCCAGTTAATCGTAGGAACATATGACTCTTCACAGGTATAACAATTATTTAAATAATAGTCTTCATCTATCTCCTCACCCATTGTCTTCCTTAACAAGGAATCTCTCACATAAGTTACAAACTCCATATAATCTTTATTTGAGATATACTCATTCTCTTGACTAAAAAGAGAAGTAGGGATAACAATAAAAAGAATTAGAAAGTGTTTCATATGGTTTCTATAACAAAAAAATGCCACTTGAAAGTGGCATCAGATTTACAAAGGTATATTCCCATGTTTCTTTTTAGGTAGCTTATCTACCTTATTTTCTAACATTTTAAATGCAGCAATTAGCTTCTCTCTTGTTTGTTCCGGTTTAATTACCTCATCAACATAACCACGAGCTGCAGCGTTGTATGGATTAGCAAACATTTCAGCATATTCTGCCTCTTTTTCTTTCCACTTATCTTCAGGGCTATCTGCAGCTGAAATTTCTCTTTTAAAGATAATTTCTGCAGCACCTTTTGCTCCCATCACCGCAATTTCAGCACTTGGCCAAGCAAAATTCATGTCTGCTCCAATGTGTTTAGAATTCATTACATCATAAGCTCCACCATAAGCTTTACGCGTAATAACAGTAACTCTAGGTACTGTTGCCTCACAAAATGCATATAACAATTTTGCTCCATTACTGATAATAGCATTCCACTCTTGATCCGTACCAGGTAAAAATCCAGGAACATCTTCAAACACCAATAAAGGAATGTTAAAGGCATCACAAAAACGCACAAAACGTGCTCCCTTTTGTGAAGATTTGATATCTAACACTCCTGCTAAAAAAGCGGGTTGATTGGCTACAACACCAATAGATTTTCCTCCTAAACGAGCAAACCCTACAACAATATTTTCAGCAAAATCTTTATGAATTTCATAAAAACTATCTGTGTCTATTGTTTGTTCTATAACTTCCTTAATATCGTAAGGTTGATTAGGGTTTTCTGGAATAATTGTATTTAATCCTTCTCTACTTTCATCTCCTTTTTCATAAGGAATTGATGGCGCATCCTCTTCACAGTTTTGCGGAATATAAGATAGCATATTCTTAATTCCATTAATACATTCTATTTCGTTTGCGTAAGTCAAATGTGTAACTCCCGATTTTGTTGAGTGAGCAGAAGCCCCTCCTAAATCTTCAGCACTTACCTCTTCATGCGTAACTGTTTTAACCACATTTGGCCCTGTAACAAACATATAGGATGTATTTTCAACCATCATAATAAAATCTGTTAAAGCTGGAGAATACACTGCTCCACCAGCACAAGGCCCCATAATGGCAGAAAGCTGGGGAATAACTCCACTCGCTAGTGTGTTCTTATAAAATATATCTGCATACCCCCCTAAACTCACAACTCCTTCTTGAATACGAGCTCCACCAGAATCATTCAACCCAATAACCGGTGCCCCATTTTTCATGGCCATATCCATTATATTACAAATCTTTTTAGCATGTGCTTCAGCCAACGAACCCCCTAAAACAGTGAAATCTTGAGAAAAAACATAAACCAATCTGCCATTTATGTTACCATATCCTGTAACAACTCCATCTCCTAAAAATTTTGTTTTATCTAAACCGAAATTAGTAGAACGATGAGTAACCAACATTCCCATTTCTTGAAAAGAACCATCATCCAATAAAAAATGGAGACGCTCTCGAGCGGTTAATTTCCCTTTTCCATGTTGTGCTTCTATTCTTTTCTCTCCTCCACCTAATTTGGCTTCTTCAATTTTAGCATCAAGCTCATTAAATTTTTCTCGCATATTTCCTATTTCTAATAGAGAGTAAAAATAAAAAAAATAGACTGTAATTAATGATTTGAAATTGTAAATTAGCTTAATCAATAGAATAACTTAGTTAATGCAAGAGGACACAACCCCAGAAAATCAGGAAGAAGAAATAAAAGAGGAGTTAAAATTTAATTTTTCTACCTTTTTAAAATCATTAAAAACCTATTTAACTACCACCGTTAGTATAAGAGAAGATGTTGATTATGAAGGCTCTGTAGAAACAATAAAAAAAGATATTGACTTTAAAGGTGTTAATGTCTGGGTTTTAGGAGCGTCTATTGTAATTGCATCTATCGGGTTAAATGTAAATTCTACAGCAGTAGTTATTGGGGCCATGTTAATTTCTCCATTAATGGGTCCAATTGTTGGACTAGGTTTATCTATTGGAATTAATGATTTTAAAATGCTGGTTAGGTCTTTAAAAAACCTAGGAACGGCCGTTTTAATAAGTATTATTATCTCTACCATTTATTTTTTATTAACTCCTTTTGGAGAGGTACAGTCAGAGTTAATTGCTCGAACCAAACCTCATTTATTAGATGTATTGATTGCTTTGTTTGGGGGAGGCGCTTTAATTGTTGCTAAATCTCAAAAAGGAACAGTGAGCAGTGCAATTTTTGGAGTGGCTATCGCCACTGCTTTAATGCCACCTTTATGCACTGCGGGTTACGGTTTAGCAAATGGCAATTGGGATTTCTTTTTTGGAGCATTTTATTTGTTTTTAATTAACTCCGTATTTATAGCATTATCTACCTGGGTAATAGTTAAATATTTACGTTACCCTTTAGCAACATATATCAATCAAAAAAGGCAAAAAAGAGTAAAGCGATATATTTATATTATTGCATTATTGATAATTATCCCTAGTGGGTTTACATTTTGGAATACCATTCAAGAAAATACTTTTCAAAGAAGAGCGAACGAATATCTTACTGAGACTTTTCAGATTGATGGAACTGATATTATTAATTCCAAATTAACCTACAATCCTGACTCCATTTCAGTGATTGATGTATACTTAATCGGAGAAATAATTTCTCAAGGCTTGGAAGATAAGTTAAGTCAAAAGATAGTAAATTTTGATTTAGATAAAACTATTTTAAAAATACATCAATCAAAAGATAAAACAGAAGAACTGACTGGTGCCTTAAGTGCAAAAGTTAAATCTGGAATTTTAGAAGATATTTATGCCAAGAATGAAAAATTGCTCAGTAACAAAGATTCGAAAATTGAGTTTTTACAAGATGAGTTAATAAAATATAAAAGTGATACTATTCCTTTTTCTGCTATTAAAAATGAAATGGCCGTTCAATACCCGAACATTCTAAATATGTCTTACGCCAAAGCAATTTCTACTAACTTTAAAGATAAGCTAGATACCATTCCCACTTTTTTTATGACTTGGCAAAAAAATCTATCAGAAGAAGACATTATAAAAGAAACGTTTGCCGTTGAAAAATGGCTAAAGATTCGTTTAAACGATCCTTTAACAAAGGTTGTTGTCTATTGACAAAGAACCACTTAGAGTATATTAAAATTATTTTATTTTTTTACTTGCACGTTGAATTATTTAACTACGTTTGCCGGCTGAAAAATTAAAATTTTTATTGTTATGTTTTTTGATGTTAAAGAAATTGCAACCGCTTCAATGATATTATTTGCGGTAATTGATATTGTTGGTTCTGTTCCTATTATTATTGATTTAAGACAAAAAGTTGGCCACATCCAATCAGAAAAAGCAAGTATTGTTGCATTAATTATAATGATCGTTTTTCTTTTTGTAGGAGAATCTATTTTGGGTTTAATAGGTATTGATGTTAGTTCATTTGCTATAGCAGGCTCTCTTATTTTGTTTTTCCTTGCTTTAGAAATGATATTAGGAATCCGATTTTACAAGGATGATGTTCCACAAACTGCATCAATTGTTCCTTTGGCATTTCCCTTAATTGCTGGTGCTGGGACAATGACTGCGCTTCTTTCTTTGCGTGCTGAATATGCTGTACAAAACATTATAGTAGCCATAGTTGTTAACATGGTTTTGGTTTATGCGGTTTTAAAATCATCCGCATTTATTGAGAAAAAAATGGGTGCTGGCGGATTAGCTGTTTTGCGGAAAGTTTTTGGTGTAATTTTATTAGCAATTGCCGTTAAATTATTCAGAACAAATTTAGGGGTATAATTCTTGCTTGTTTGTTTTCTTAATTCATACTATTTCGATACTTTCGATTTTATAAATGAGAAAACTACAGTTATATAGCCTTTTTGTTTTTGCTTTTTTAAGCAATGTAACTGTCTTTGCATCAATTGAAACAAGAATTGATACATCGGATAAAGACTCTTATTTTTTTATTTCAAATAGAAGTAATACAGACGGTAAATACACCATGTATAAAGCCCGAGAAAATAAAAGTGGAATCTCTTCTTGTTTAATTAAAGGAAACTTTGAAGTTGAAGATTTTACTGATATGCGACAAGCAGAAATTGTTGTGTATGATCTAGCGACAGATGAGTTGGTAGGAATTTACAACACGAATGCCGTAACTGGCAACTACTTAATGATTTTAGACCTTAACGTTAAGTACGAATTCGAAATAACAGCTTACAATCATCCTCCATTTAAGAAAATTATTGAAATCCCAAGTTTTGCAAGTACCGATATTTCTGATGCTATTTCTACTCAAAAAATTTATTTAAAAATGCAAGGTGATGATGTTGAGTTTGATTTAACCACTAAAATAATAGAAGAAACTGAGCCTACTCTATTTTTGTTAACAGTTTATAATGATGACGAAAAACAACTAAAACAGCATGTAGAGCTATATCAAGGAAAAAATGCACCAACACTAGACCCCGAGAAAACAAGATTAAATGAAACTGATTTTGGAGATGTTAAAGAGTTACTAAAATCTCAAGTAAGAGAACAAAAAAAACAATTAGACTTAGCGGATAAAGCTTTTCAAAGAAAAGATTATTTAACAGCAATTACATTATATACGGAATTATTAGAAGATGATAGTGAAAACAATATGCATAACTACAAAAAAGGAGCCTCTATTTTTTATGCTGACGAAAATAAGTTAAATGCCTTACCTTTTCTCCAAAAAGCAGTTACTGCTCCGGAAACTCCTGCTAACGCTTTTTATTTGATTGGGCGATCTTATCACTTATCTGGAGTGTTTTCTAAAGCTAGTGAAGCCTATAAAGCCTTTCAAACTAAATCAACCCACGAAGAAGTAAAAAAGCTAGATATTCCTCATCTTATTGACAACTGCGCAAATGGAATGCAATTAATTAGTAAACAGTTTGATATGCATTTGATTAACAAAACACCCTTTGATATTAATCTTATTTTAGATGCATATCCTCCTATTTTAGTAGCAAACAAACTAAAGGAAAAAACGGATTTTTTTAAATCAAGAATTGACCAAGAGAAAAAAGCAAAAATATTAATGTTTGAAACTGATTTCAGGGAAACTATTCAACCTAGCTATGGTGTTGATGACAATGCAAACAATAAAGATCTTTATATTAACCTGCAAAAAGGAAAAGATTTTTGGGGAATACCTCATAATTTAGGTAGTAAAATAAATACCACTTACGATGAAGATTATGTTTATGTCACTCCGGATGGAAAAAAAATGTACTTTTCATCTAAAGGCCATAACAGTGTTGGGGGTTACGATATTTTTGTTTCCACAAGAAATTCATCTAAAGACTATTGGGGTGAAGCAAAAAATTTGGGCTACCCAATTAATTCACCTTATGATGATATTTTGTATGTTCCAAGTTTAGATGGAAAGACTGCGTATTTCTCTTCTAATAGACGCAGTTTAAATGGTAGTTATAGTCTTTACGAAATAGAAAATCCCGAGAAACCAGCGCTTACCTCCACTATTAAAGGTCATTTTATGACTACCGATTCTTTTCCTGTTTTTGAAGCTTCTATTGCTGTTTATAATACCAATAGTGATGAGTTTGTTGGTCTTTATAAGACAAATCCCATTAATGGTAAATACAGTCTTGATTTAATGCCAAATATTAAATATAAGTACTTTTTAAAGTGCCCAGGTTTTAAAGTCCACACCGCTTATGTAACTCTTCCTGTAAAAACAGAATTTTTTACATTTCGTCAAGATATTAAACTTAAAAAAGAAGCTTCTTTTGAGATTTTAAAAGTAGATAACTTCTTTACCAAGCAAGAATCAGAAAATGCACCAGAATACGCTTTAACCTCTGAGGATTTTGAACGTAAAAAGCAAAGTGTCATTGACAAAAAACTCTTAGAAGCGAACCCTTTAAATAAAAGAGAGGCTAATTTTGATCAGCAAAAAGTATTAGATGGTGCGGAACGGTTTATGCTAGAAGAAAATTATGAAGTGGCAGTAAAAGAATATGGAAAAGTTGCAAGCTTTGTTAACCTGAATAAAAAACAAAGTTATTTCTATGGTAAAGCACTGTTTATGACATCGCAAGATTATGAAAAAACACTTTTTTACTTAGAAAAAGCTGGCGAATCAAAAAACACTCCTTATGATCTTTATTTTATGCTAGGAAAAACGAACCATAATACCTACCGTTTTCAAAAAGCAATAAAAGCATTTCAAACCTATGAAAAATTAGCTACGGAACAAGAAAGAAAAAGTAAAAATTTAGACTACGAAGTTGCACTAGCAATAAATGGAAAACGATTAATGGACAACCCAAAACCAATAGAAGTTATTTCAAAAAAGGAGATTGACAAAAAAAAATTGCATACAGTCTACAACTCTATTAATTTAAAATCTAAATTTTTATTAGCTCCTGAAGATATGACTTCCGATAAAGATAAAAAGTTAAATTTTCACCCTGTAATGCACTTAAATAAAGAAAAAACAAAAATTCATTATGCAAGTTATGGCTCTGGAGATAGTAAAGATCTTTTCTTAATGCGTAAACTCCCAAGTGGATGGTCAGAGCCAATAAATTTAGGCCCCGTGATCAATACGGAAGGTGATGAAAACTTCCCCTACGTAACCCTAGATGGCAAAACACTCTATTTTTGCTCTACAAAACATGGTAGTATGGGTGGTTATGACATCTACAAGTCTGATTGGGAAGAAGAAAAAGGTGCTTGGGGACTTCCTGTAAATATGGGAGCTCCTATCAACTCTCCTTTCGATGACATGTTTTTTGTAAAATAACTAATGGCAAAAATTACAATTTATACTGATGGAGCGGCCAAAGGAAATCCTGGCAACGGAGGTTATGGTGTTGTAATGATGAGTGGAAAACATAAAAAAGAACTTTCTGATGGCTTTAGATTAACTACCAACAATCGAATGGAGTTATTAAGTGTAATTGTAGCACTAGAAACCATTAAAAATGCTGCTGATGTTCAAATATTTTCAGACTCTAAATATGTAGTGGATTCTGTAGAAAAAGGTTGGGTATTTGGTTGGCAAAAAAAAGGCTTTAAAGGGAAAAAAAACATTGACTTATGGAAACGATTTTTATTAATCTACCCAAAACACAAAATTAAATTTAATTGGGTTAAGGGCCATGCAGGAAATATGTATAACGAACGTTGCGATACGTTAGCCGTTCAAGCCGCAGAAGGAAATGATCTTTTGACTGATGAAGGTTATGAAGCTCTAAATGAAACAAGCCTGTTTAAGGACTAACCCTTGGTTGATTGCTTAGGAGTTAATTTTTGTGTTAAATTTTTGTACTATTGTTTATGATTAAACAATTTTTAATAACACTAGTCTTTATTCTCACCGTTGCTTTTTTAAAAGCACAGAGCTTTGATACAACTACTGTTCTAAATTTCATTGATAGTGCGTTAGTTTCAAAAAACGATTCAGCTAAAACCTGTGAATTATTTGTTAAAGCAAATGATATTTCTATTGAAATAGCTTTCATACGAGGGTTTGTTAAATCTAACAACCGACTTGCTCGGTATTATGATAAGCTTGGGTATCCAATAAAAGCATTAGAAATACTTACATCTACAATCGAATATTGTAAAAAAAAAAAATGGAAAGAGTACTTAGACCATTTGCATGTTGAGAAAAATAATATTTATTGTAGGCTAGGAGACTATAAATTGGCCATAGAAAATTTACAGCAGGCAAAACTTTATATTGTAGATACTAATGATCGTTTTGATCAGAAAAGAGGTGTTATTGCAAATAATATGGGAATTATTTATAAAACACAAGGAATGTATGTAAATGCAATTGAAAGTTATAAAAAAGCTATTAAATACTCAACGGTTTCAGCCAACTTCCGGGGTAAGGCAAATGCATATCTTAATTTAGGTTTAGTATATATTGCTACAACCAAATTAGATTCAGCTCTTTATTTTGTTAAAAAGGCAAACTCAATTTCTAAGGAACATAATCTTAAGTTTATTGAAGCGGTTTCTATAACTACCATTGGAGAAGTATATGCAAACCTTAACCAACTTGATTCAGCGAAGTATTATTACACTATGGTTGAAAGCAATAAGTTCATAAAAAATAATCAGTTTAGGTTGAGTGGGTTTTATATAAAAAAAGGAAGCCTTTTTTTTAAGGAAGGTAATTATGATAAAAGTGTGCAATATTGTAAACAAGCTCTAGAAATAGCTGATAAGATAAAGTTTTCTGAAATAAGAAAATCTGCCTGTGGTTGTCTTCAGAGAGCTTATGCTAAAAAAGGGAATTATAAAAAAGCCTTTTATTATACTAATTTAAAATATGAAATAAATGCCGCCTTGTTAAATACTTCTATTATTACCACTCTAGGAAACATTAAATATGGAGTTGAAATAGAAAAAATTGAAAGAGAAGCAATACTCTCTAATTTAGAGAAAGAGAAAGAGAAAAATTTGCGATTAAAAATTCAAAACGAATTTATAGAAGAAAACATAACCAAAAAATATTTATTTGTAATTACAGCTTTTATCTCACTAGTCTTTTTTTATCTTATTTATTTATATCAAAAGATTAAAAAACAGAAAAAAATCATCCAAAGATCATTATCTGAAAAGGAATTATTGTTAAGCGAAGTTCACCACCGCGTTAAAAATAATTTACAATTAATTTCTAGTATTTTAGATTTGCAATCAAGAAGCTTGGCCAATGAAGAAATAAAATTAGTTTTTAAGGAAAGTCAATCAAAAATAGCTGCAATATCAAGTATTCATCAAAGATTATATCAAACAGAAAAGTTTGGAGATGTATTTATTGATGTATACGTAAAAGAGTTATCAAATGCTATTATTTCCAACTTATCTAACTCTGAAATAGTTGTGGAATATCAATTAGACGATTTTTCGTTAAATTTAGATCATGCCATTCCAACGGGTTTAATTTTAACTGAATTGCTTACCAATGCGATAAAGTATGGATATAAAAATGGACTAAAGCTGAAAATTGAATTTAAAGCAACAGCAGATAATTATGTGCTAACTGTTTGGAATAGTGGAGATGATTACGTATTAAATTCCACTAAGAAGTCTTTTGGATTAAATATGATTTCGAGTTTAACCAAACAATTAAAAGGAGAGTTTAAAATAACGCCAAAAGATGGTACTTTGGCTGAATTAAAAATACCCCATATATGATAAATATACTTGTTGTAGAAGATGAAGCTTTAATTGCAGATCATTTATCGGAATGTTTGCAAGACGAAGGTTATAATGTAGCAGGTATTATAGATACAGTTGAGAATGCACTTATTTTTTTAGATGAAAATTCTGCAGATTTAATCCTTTTAGATATTAACTTAAATGGAGATTTAGATGGAATTGATTTAGCGAATCAATTAAATTCAAAACATAAAATACCGTTTGTTTACCTTACTTCAAATACCGATAGTAAAACTTTAGCAAGAGTTAAACTAACTAACCCTGCTGGTTTTATTGTAAAACCTTTTCAGCAAGAAGATTTAAAACCAGCCATTGAATTAGCTTTATATGCCAATAAAACAAGTGAAATCAATATAAAAGCCAATCAAAGCGATTCTTTTTTTATTAAGGAAAAGCATGAAATGCTAAAAGTTTATTATAACGATATTAATTATGCAGAAGCAGCAGGTAATTATACCATTTTATATACCGAAGGTAAGCGATTTACTATTAGCCAAACACTAAAAAAAGTAGAAGAAAAACTAGAAAAAAAAGGCTTTTTAAGAGTGCATCGTTCCTATTTAGTTAATGTTTCAAAAATAAGTTGTATTAGACCAACAGAGTTGGTAATTAAAGATAAAAACATTCCTGTAAGCAATAATTCTAGACAAGAGTTGTTGGCTTTTGTGCAAAATTTTTAATTCTCACTTTTATTATTTAGTCCTCTACTCAAAATATAGGTGCATTCACCATTTTATTTTTAAGCAATCAATTGAATATTTAACATTTGCGACACGTTAAACCAATTAAAATTTTAAAAATGAAAAAAGCAAAACTATTTAAGAGTACAACATTAGCTTTATTGGCTGGATGTTTAATGACGAATACCTCACACGCACAATCCTTTTGTAATTATTATGGTGAAAGCGCCATAAATAATGAATTTGAGCAAATAACAAAAATTATTCCTACAGAAGATAAAATGGCCTTTGTAGGATGGGATGGTTATTTCGGGAGCGATATGAAGACTATGGTGGGCAAAATAAATTCTGATGGGAGTTTAGATTGGATGAAAACCTTTAATATAATAGACTCTGTTAATTATCACTCTACTGAACAAGCAAAGGATATAATTGAAACAGAACTTCATGATTTAGTTTTTGTGTCAACTAATGGTTTTGGTGGATTTAGTATTGCAAAATGTAATGGAACTAACGGAAATCTTATCACATCAAAATATTATGACGGTTATAATGTAGCGAAAATATTTGAACAATCTAATGGTAATATTGTGGCTTTTGGTCATCATGGTGGTTCAAATAGATCTGTTGCGATTTTATTAGATAATAATTTGGATTTTATCCAAGCTATTAATTTAGGCTTCTATTGTGATATTAAAAATGTTATTAAAACAGATAATGGTAATAGTTATGTGGGTGTTGGTTCTCTATTTACCGGTGATAATTTTAAACAGGTAACATTTTCTCTTTCTTCTACTTTAGCTGTTAATTGGGTTCGTATGTTCACAACTAATAATCATCATACTTCAGGTAATTCTTTAGTAGAACTTAATTCTGGACATATTTTGACAGTTGGACAAGATGGACAATGTTCTCCTATTAATGATGGAGAGATAATTCTTAATTTATATAGTTCTACCGGATTATTATTGGGGACAAAGGAAATCTCTAATGGAACAAAATGTCTTTATGGTGTAGATGTTATTAAAAAAGGGAATTCGATTTTAATTTTAGGAACGTTAGGTACTGCAAGTTCGAATATTGTTTTGTTTGCATTTGACAATAATGGAAATGATTTAGGTGCTTTCTCTTATGATTATGATTCGAAGGGACTTTCTATATGTGAATCAAATTCTGGGGAAATTTTTCTAGCAGGCAGAGGTAGGGTAACTTTTAGACAAGGTTCTGAAGGGTATATAATAAAATTAAACGCTGATGGTACAAATTGTTGCGCAGATTCTTTAGACTACACAGTTACTAATGTTATTTATTCAAATGATACAATAATACCTGACATGCCATCGCAGTTCTCTTTAATCCCTGTCCCTTATGGAACCGCTACTAATTTTGGAGCGGTAACAGTTGGTTGCAGTGATTCCCAATCGTCAAAATTAGTAAGTGTTAGTACATTAATTGAAGAAAAAACTACTGTCTTTAAAGTTTATCCAAGCCCTGCTTCATCAACTTTAAACATAGAGTTAGAAAAAGTTAATTTAGGAGATCAGTTTAAATTAATTAATGGATTAGGCCAAGAGATTTTAAATGAAAAAATTTCAACTACTACTGTTTCTATTAATATTTCAGAATTACCAAATGGAATTTACTTTTTAACAGTAACAAGTAATGAGAACTATAATACAGAACGTGTTATAATAAATCACTAAAAAGCTTTTTCAACAATTACTACAAAAGGTCATCTAATTTAGATGGCCTTTTTTGTTTACCCAAAGAAGAAGCTTCTTCTTTTTATTTTTCATGGAGGCATTTTAAGCTAGCGATTCAAAATAACATCTGAAACATTAAAAAACTTACCCTTTTTCTTTTGTTTATTTTATAAATCAAAACAACGCTTTTACTACATTTGTCATCTTTCAAAATTAGATGCCTAACTATCCAAACATCATACAATCAAAATTACCAAAAGTAGGGACAACTATCTTTTCGGTAATGAGTCAGTTAGCAACCAAAAATAATGCAATTAATTTATCGCAAGGTTTCCCTGATTTTGAGAGTTCGGAAGAACTTACTAGCTTAGTTAGTGGTGCCATGAAAAAAGGCTTAAATCAATATGCTCCAATGCCTGGAGTAATGGCTTTAAGAGAGCAGATTTCTATAAAAACAGAAAAACTTTATGGAGCAAGTTATCATCCTGATACAGAAGTTACCGTTACTGCTGGCGCAACACAAGCAATATATACAGCAATAGCCGCAACAATTAAAGAGGGTGATGAAGTAATTATTTTTACACCTGCTTACGATTGTTATGAGCCTGCTATTGAATTAAATGGAGGAAGAACAGTGTTTGTTCAAATGCATGCACCCGATTATAGTGTGAACTGGGATCAAGTAAAAAAGTTGATTAACCAGCGTACTAAAATGATTATCGTTAATACGCCACACAACCCTACTGGTACAATTTTAAAAGATAGCGACATGCTTGCTTTACAAAAAATTGTTGCAGATACTGATATTTTACTAATAAGTGATGAAGTTTATGAGCACATTATTTTTGATGGTAAAACACACGAAAGTGCGGCCAAATACCCTCAGTTAGCAGAACGCTCATTTATTATTTCTTCTTTCGGAAAAACATTTCACAATACAGGATGGAAAATGGGTTATTGTTTAGCTCCAAAAAACCTTATGGTTGAATTTAGAAAAGCGCATCAGTTTATTGTGTTTTCTGCAAATACTCCGGTTCAATATGGATTAGCTGAATACCTAAAAAACGAAGAAAACTATTTAAGTTTAAACAATTTTTATCAAGAGAAAAGAGATTTGTTTACTTCTTTAATCAAGGACTCTCGGTTTGAAATCTTGCCTTCTTCGGGAACCTACTTCCAATTGTTAAGATATTCAAATATTACAGAAGCTACCGATACAGACTTTGCTATTGAGCTAACTCAAAAGCATAAAATTGCCTCTATACCTGTTTCAGTATTCTATCATCAAAAAGTGGACGAAAAGATTTTACGTTTTTGTGTAGCTAAAAAAGAAGAGACACTAAAACAAGCTGCTGAAATTTTAAATAAGGTTTAGTTTTTCGTTTCCTGCAATCTTTATTTTTAGAACAAAACCTTCCACCTCAATCAATCCTTTTCTTAAATCAAATGCGCTTTGTTTTTGACTATAAAAATTGTTGTTTTTAGAATGATACTGCGCTAAATATTCTTGTTCCGTTTGCCCTAGAGTTGGAACAAGAATTGCCTTTTTATTTAATGCTGCTAAATCCATAATGCTAGAGTAACCAGCTCTGCAAACTACTACTTTGCTTTTTTGAATATATATTAAAAGTTGTTCTGTTTGCAAATGATTATAAACCCTTGATTCTTTATTATTAATTTTTAATTCTTCAGTTGAAGAAGGTAAGCCCCTCAGAACAACTGCTTTTAAATTATTCTTTTCAATTTCCTTAAACACCATATTTTCAAACACTGTTCTTTGTGGTTCTGGACCAGATATGATGGCACAAATATCAAACTCTTCTTTTAATACTACGACATGCTCAGTATGACAAGAAGAAGAAAACCTTGATAATGGTCCAATAAATTTATGTTTATGATTTATTGGTTTTAAATGAGCTAAATCTCCTGACAAGTTCATACTTCCTTCAACATCCGGAATCCAACACTCATCAAAATTGGCAATTAATTTTTCTATTTTTTGATGCGCAATTTTTTCTCCAAATGGAGCTTTTACGTACAGTTGGTGTGTAATAATTATTGATTTTACTTTTTTACTCCACAAGCCATAGCGGTTATCAGAAACAATAATATCAATATTATGATCTTCAATTATTTGATCGATAACAGCATGTTCTTCTTTTATGAAATTGAAAAATTTTAGACTTTCATAAAATAGTTTTATTGCACTCCCTTTTTCTCCATAAGTAATGTCATAACCGGGAATGACAACTGTTTTTAATGCAGGAAATTCTTGTTTTAAAAAAGCTAAGGGGTTTTTATCTGCTCCGATAATGACTTGATGTCCATCCGATAAAAATTTTTCAATTAAAGGGACGCAGCGAGTGGCATGTCCTAGCCCCCAATCTAAAGGGCAAATTAATATGGTTTTTTTTGCTTCCAAGTAAGGCTAAGATACTTATTTTTGCTGCTTATAAACACTTCATAATGAAAAAGAAAATAGGTCTTGGGTTTTTAATAATTATCGCTTTTCTACAATTTTTTAGAATTGATAAAACGAATCCAGAGGTTATTGTTACAGATGATTTCATTGAAATAAGTAATCCTCCAGAAGAGGTGGCAATAATGATAAAGTCCTCCTGTTATGATTGTCATTCAAACAAGAGTAGTTATCCTTGGTATAGTAATATTGCGCCTGTTTCTTGGTGGGTAAAGCATCATATTGATGAAGCTAGAGAAGAGTTAAACTTTTCTAAATGGGGTACTTATTCTGAAAAAAAGAAGGCTCATAAATTAGAAGAAATGGTAGATGAAGTAGATGAAGGAGAAATGCCCTTAAAGCCATACCCGCTAACGCATTCTGAAGCACAACTAACCTCAGAACAACGAGAACAGTTAATAAGTTGGTTCAACCAAATTAGACAAGAAGCAAAAGAAAGTAAAGAAGAAAAAACACTCCAATTAAACAATGGTGAAAAATGGATAACCAATCCTGAAACCACCATGGGAATTGAAAATATGCTTAAAATGACCACTAATAAAAACCGCTCTGCTAACTTAGAAACGTATTCGGAAATTGGCAAGAACTTAAGTTTAGAGATGAAAAGTATCTTTGCTCAATGCACTATGAAAGGAGAAGGGCACAATCAGCTTCATTTATACCTAATCCCATTGGTTAAACAATTTAGAGGGCTGGAAGAAGCCGAAGACATCGAAACTGCTATGAGACAAAATGAAAAAACTGTTACTTATCTCAATACATATAACACATATTTTATATCAGAATAATGGGCGGAAAAGGCAAACTACTAAAATGGGCTGAAATGAAAACATTTAACAATGTTGTTGAGCCTACCACTGATGAAGTTTTCAGAAAAGACCATCCTCTTAAAGGAAAATGGAGAAGTGAGATTTTTAAAAATGACAACCCTATTGTATTAGAATTAGGTTGTGGCAAAGGAGAATATTCTGTTGGAATGGGAGAGCACTACCCAGATAAGAACTTTATTGGTGTTGATATTAAAGGAAATAGAATTTGGAGAGGCGCTAAAACGGCTTTCGAAAACAAAATGACCAATATTCACTTTTTAAGAACACAAATAGACCATATCGCTTCGTTTTTTGCTAAAGGAGAAGTTGATGAGATTTGGATTACATTTCCAGACCCTCAACCAAAAGACAGATTGGAAAGAAAACGTTTAACATCACCAATGTTTATTGATCGTTATGCTACTTTTCTTAAACCAGAAGGGATCATTCATCTGAAAACAGACCACGAAGGCTTTTTTAAATATACACTTGAAGAGGTTGAACGATGTAACTTTAAACTACTAGAAAGCACCTTTAGTTTATATGAGGAAATGGCTGAAAATTTAGACCCCAAAACGCAAGAAATTCTCAACATTAAAACCTTTTATGAGAAGTTATTTTCTGCAAAAGGACATAGTATTCATTATTGTAGATTTCAACTGAATTGAACTACTCTCAAAATAGCGAAAACTTCTTTCAACTTGTTTACCAAGTCTGCAGAGAAATACCTAAAGGGAGAGCTACATCTTACGGCACTATTGCTAAATATTTAGGCTCAGGTAGAAGTTCTAGAATGGTTGGTTGGGCAATGAATAATGCGCACCAACAAAATCCTCCTGTGCCCGCTCACAGAGTAGTTAATAGAAATGGTCAACTAACAGGTAAGAATCATTTTGCACATCCAAAAGAAATGGAGATTTTGCTAAAAAAAGAAGGTGTTGAAGTAGAAGATGATAAAATCATAAACTTTAAAACGGTTTTTTGGGATCCTAATTTAGAGCTAGAGATTGAATTATGACAACCTTTCTCAAACAATCCATCAATCTATTTAAAATCTACGTGTTAGGTTTGTTCTTATTTGCAACATTTCGTTTAGTTTATTTACTGCGTTTTGGAGAAGAAGGTCTTTTTAGTGATTATAGTGATGACATTTTTTCATCTTTTATAACCGGAGTAAGATTCGATACTCAAATATTATGTTATTCTTTTGCCCTCATATTTCTCCTCAACTTCTTCCTTTTTATCTCAAGTGAAAAGCTCAGGAAAATAATTATTTCCTTCTCTAGATTCTATAGTATTCTAATGCTTTCAATACTTGTTTTTATCATTTTTATAGATCATCAATTTTACACTTACTTTCAAACTCATATTAATATTTTAGCTTATGGGTTTTTAGAAGATGACACTTCCGCAGTCATGGTCTCGATATGGTCGGATCACCCTATAATCAAAATACTATTAACTATTGCTTTTACTGTTTTTGTTATTTACAAAACTGTATCTATAATTTATTCTTCTCCTAAGAAGATAAGGAAATCATTACATTTCTTTGTAAATCTTGGGCTAGTAATTTTAATTATCGGATTATTTGGTCTAGGAGCTAGAGGGTCTATAGGTTTGTTTCCTTTACAAATAGATGATTCAACTGTTTCTGAAAATCGTTTTATTAATAGTTTAACTTTAAATGGTTTATTTACATTCGAAAAAGCAATTGAAGAACGTAGCAAATCTTTTCTCCCCATCTATAAAAGGGATGTGCTGATCCAAGCTAAAGTTAATTCCATAACCGAAGTTTTGTCTAATTACCACGGATTAGCTGCCTCCTCTTTCTCTTCTAAAGATTCTTTAGGCTATTTATTCGTAAAGACCAAAAAAGACAGTTTGCTTGAGGCAAGCCCTCCTAATGTTATTTTTATTCTGATGGAAAGTTTTGGAGGGTATTATTTAAATTTTCATTCCCAAAAATTAAACTTACTTGGAAGCCTTGAAGAACATTTAGAGAAAGGAGTTTTATTTACTAACTTTTTATCCAGTACTAAAGGAACCATTTATAGTTTAGAAAACATTCTTGCCAATAAAAACAACCCTATTCTTTCAAATACAAATAGGCGTTTTGAATCTTTCAAATCATCTGTTGCATTTCCTTATTCAAATGCAGGTTACGCTACAACTTTTATTACTGGAGGTAAATTAGGTTGGAGAAATTTACAAGATTTTATCCCAAACCAATACTTCCAAACATCTTACGGAAAAGCTAAAATATTGAAAGCAAATCCAAAAGCTACAACAAATACTTGGGGTGTTTACGATGAATTTTTGTTTACCGATATTTTTAATCAACTCACCGATAAACAGCCTCAAATGATTTTTGCCTTATCAACTACTAATCATACACCTTATGAACTTCCTTCAGACTACAAATCCTATCCAGTAGAGATCTCAGATAGTCTTTCGAAACTCTTTATTGGAAATAAAGATATTGCAGAAAATAACTTTCGTGCTTATCAGTATGCTAATGATTGTTTAGGTAAATTTTTAACCAAACTTAAAGCTTCAAAATTTGGAAAAAATACAATCGTTGCAATTACAGGGGATCATAATAGTTATGCCTTATTTCCATTACATAATTCAACTATGGAAGAAAAGGATAATCATATTGTTCCATTCTTCTTATCAATTCCAGAAAAGTATAAAGAAAACTTGTTTATTAATGAAAATCGCTATGGCTCGCACAAAGACATATTTCCTACATTAATAAATATTTCACTCTCCAATCAGAAGTATTTTTCTTTAGGGAATAATTTATTTGATCAATCCATCGCTGATAGTCTTTTTTATGGCATAAATGAGAATTTCTATTTTGGTGATCCTAAAATGCCACAAGACCTTTTAGACAAAAAAGTAGATGCTCGTAATATTTTAAATAACTACTACTTCGCACAATAAAAATCATGCTTAACTTTGTATAAATTTTGATACCATGAGTTTTACAGAATCCGATATTAAAAAGGCATTAAGTTTTGTGATTGAACCTGACTTAAAAAAAGATATTATTGAACTAAACCTAGTTTCAAATATTAAGGCTGAAGGAAATAAAATTACGTTTGACTTACAGATTAATAACCCTGCAATGCACAATAAAAAACGTGTGATTGAAGCCTGTGAAATGCACCTTAATCGAATTTTAGAATCTGAAGTTGAGCTTGATGTTGACATTTCTCCCATTCCGAAAGCTGCAGAAACGCCAAAAGAAAATAAAGTTTTACCAGGGGTTAAAAATATTATTGCAATTGCATCAGGCAAAGGTGGTGTTGGAAAATCTACCGTAACAGCAAATTTAGCTATTGCTTTAGCTCAAAAAGGATATAAAGTAGGATTAGTTGATGCAGATATTTATGGGCCTTCTATGCCTTTAATGTTTAATGTTGAAGGAGAGAAACCGCAGCCAATAGAAATAAATGGTAGAAACCTTATTCAACCAGTTGAAAGTTATGGAGTAAAATTATTATCGATTGGCTTTTTTGCCGAAACCGATCAAGCTGTAGTTTGGAGAGGTCCTATGGCAACTAGAGCTTTATCACAATTATTTACTGAAGCAAATTGGGGTGAATTAGATTACATGTTAATTGATTTACCTCCAGGAACAGGAGACATCCACCTTTCATTGGTGCAAACAGTTTCTGTTACAGGAGCAATTATAGTTAGTACTCCTCAAAAAGTAGCATTAATTGATGCACGTAAAGCGATTGGGATGTTTAGCTTAGAACAAATTAATGTCCCAATTGTTGGAATGATCGAAAACATGGCTTATTTCACTCCTGAAGAACTTCCAGATAATAAGTATTATATTTTTGGACAAGATGGATTAAAAAGCTTAGCACAAGAGAACAATTTACCACTATTAGGTGAAATTCCTTTGGTACAAAGTATAAGAGAAGCTGGAGATGCAGGAAGACCTGCTGTATTACAAGAAAGCACTCCACAAGCAATTGCCTTTAACAATTTTGCAGATAACGTTGTGAAGTCTGTTAAACATAGAAACGAAAATTTAGACCCTACCAAAATTCTTGAGATAACCAATATGAACGGATGTTCTACTGATTAAACTATCAATACTTTTTCTTAACTTGCACCTTATTATGGATAATCCAGAACTCATAGATAAAATTAATCTCGCTCTAGATGATATCAGGCCTTATTTAAAAGATGATGGTGGTGATATTGAATTGATTGAAGTAACTGATGATTTAACAGTTAAAGTGAAGTTTTTAGGGGAGTGCAAATCATGCAAAATGAGTGCAATGACTCTAAAAGGTGGTGTTGAAGAAGCTATTAAAAAAGCTATTCCTGAAATTAAAATGGTAACTGCAGTTGAAGAAGTAATCAGCCAATAAAGTTTCCCTAAGAAAGTTTTCCTGTTAATAATTTCATCTCCATAATAGGAGATATTTTATCATATAAAATATGGTAAACCGCATCAACAATAGGTAGGTCTACTTTAAATTTTTTGTTTATTTCATAAATCCCTTTTGCAGCATAATAACCCTCTGCAACCATATTCATTTCAATTTGAGCTGAACGCACTGAATATCCTTTACCAACCATACTGCCAAAATTTCTATTCCTAGAAAACTGTGAATAAGCAGTTACTAATAAATCTCCTAAATAAGCTGAAGAGTTTACATCTCTATGAATCGGATGAATAGCATTAATGAATTCTTGTGTTTCTCGAATTGCAGCAGAAATTAATACCGCTTGAAAATTATCTCCATAACCTAAACCATGACAAATACCGCTTGCAACAGCATAAACATTTTTTAAAATAGCAGACAATTCTGTTCCTAATAAATCATCAGAAGTAGAAGTGTTAATGTATCTGCACCTCATTGCTTCTGCAATATAAGTGGCAATTTCTTGATCTTTACAAGCAATCGTTAAATAAGATAATCGTTCTAACGCAACCTCTTCAGCATGACAAGGCCCAGCAATCATACCAATCTTATCCCATGGTACGTTGAAATTTTCATTAAAATATTCTGCGGGAATTTGATTGTATTCAGGAACCACACCTTTTACAGCCGAAATAATTACTTTGTCCTTTATTCCAAGTATTTCAACCTCATCAAAAGCTTGAGCTAAAAAAGCAGAAGGCACTGCTACTATTATAATGTCAGAATTATCTACGGTTTTTTGTAAGTCGGTAGTAACATTCAACTTATTCGGTTCAAATTGAATCGATTGAATATATTTCGGATTATGATAAAATTTCTGAATGTGTTCAACACTTTCTTCATCACGCATCCACCAATTTACCGTATCTAGATTCTCCGTAAGAATTTTTACGATTGCTGTTGCCCAACTACCACCACCTAAAACTGCTACCCTTTTATTAAATTCCATCATACAAATATAAGTATTCTGTGTAAAAACAAATTTATCATTGAGTCATCAAACTTCTTAATCCGTATTTCCGTTTTAAACAAGAAAACCCTATCATAAAATAACAGGGCTTTCTTGTTTTTAAAAGATATAACTTCTTTATTCCTTTATTACTTTATAGAAAACATTGTTGAGTTTTAAAAAGTAAACTCCTTTTGCTTCGTTACTAATATCTATAGAAATAGTATTGACGTTTTCCACCGTATTTTCTTTAATTATTTTGCCAGTAATATCGGTTAGTGTAAAATTAAGAATAGCCACTTGAGTTCCTAAATTAACTAGTATACTGTTAGTTGCTGGATTAGGATAAACAGAAACTGTCTGTTGAGTTAGTTCTTGTATACCAACATTTGTAAGAGCCAAACAAGCCGAGGTATCAACACAACTGCCTAAAGTAATTTCTACAGCGTAGTTACCATTAACAACAGCAGCGAACCCTTGACCTGTTCCTCCTGGAATAGGCGCAAAATTATTGTCACAATCTAACCATTGGTAAGTTGCCCCAGCTTGAGCAGCTGCTAACGAAGAACCTGATAAAGATAATATAACTGTAGTATCAATAGTAGCTGCTACGGTCAAATCAGTATTTACAATAGAGTCACATCCAGCAAATGATGCTCCAATTAGTGTGTCAGAATAAATACCTGTTGCAGTGTAAGTATTAGCTCCTATTGTTATTGAAAAACCATCACACTCGTTTAATGTTTGATTAGTCATTATTATTGATGACACCGTTAAATCAGTGTTTACAATAGAATCACACCCAGCGAATGTTGCTCCAACTAAAGTGTCAGAATAATTACCCGTTGCAGTGTAAGTGTTCGTTCCTATTGTTATTGAAAACCCAGGGCATTCATTTAAAGTTTGATTACTTGTAGCATTAAGAACAGTTGTTACCGTTAAATTAGTGTTTATAATAGAATCACATCCTAAATAAGATGCTGCAGCTAAAGTGTCAGCATAATTTCCTGTTGCAGTATAGGTGTTGGTTCCTACTGCTATTGAAAAACCATCACACTCGTTTAATGTTTGATTGGCAACTACCAATCCTACTGATAAAGCCTGTGCAGCAACCCAATTAGATGTTGCCCCTGTTAATGCAAAATTTAATAACGTTCCATTTGCCGCAGCAACCTCATCAACTGCCGCTGTAACGGTGGCATTGGCACCTCCTGCAATTCCTTGGTTTAATTTATAATATGCTGCTATACCAGTAGGTATTCCACAAAGCTCTCTATTCATATTTGCAGCTATTTCTGCTGGAGTTCTTGCAACATTCCAAACGCGAACTTCGTCAATTCTTCCACCAAAAAGTATCGATCCTCCATTAACTCTTTGTCCAATTCTAACATCCCCAGCCGAAGGTGTATTAACAGTGGTCAAATTCCCTGTTCCAACTTGGATTCCATTCACATACAAAAAACCTGTTCCGCTATTTAAAACAAATGCTACATGTGTCCATTGATTATCTGTGATAAGGCCTCCTGCTGAACCAATGTTAGCATTCGTTCCTCCAGAAGTAAAACTTATTCCTCTATCACTTTTTACTGCAAATGTATTTCTTGAACCAACTGCATTTAAGCCATAATCTAAAATACACAAATTGGCTACAGGTGCACTTGCATCAACATAAACCCAAGCCTCAAATGTTCTATTTGATGTGCCCAAAACACCACTATATGATGTTTGAACATAATCGTTTACTCTATCAAAATGCAACCCATTTTGAGCAGATACAGTATAGGATGTCATAGCTATTATACATCCAATTAAAAAAAGTTTAATTTTTTTCATGTTTTATCCAGATTAACCTATTTTTCGTTTAGGTGATTTAAGAATAAAAGTAATTAAAAAACAACGCTTTTATTCCTTAATTACTTTGTATGTAATGTTGTTTAGTTTTAAAAAGTAAACCCCTTTTGCTTCATTACTAATATCTATAGTAATAGTATTGGCATTTTCAACCGTATTTTCTTTAATTAATTCACCTGTAATAGCGGTTAATGAATAATTGAGAATAGCCACTTGAGTTCCTAAATTAACTTGTATGCTGTTGGTTGCTGGATTTGGATAAATAGAAACTGTATTTTGTGTTAGTTCTTTTATTCCAACAGTTGTTAAGACAACACATTCAGAGGTATCTATACAGTTACCGGATGTGATTTCTACAGCAAAGTTACCATTAACTGTTGTTGCGAATCCTTGACTCGTTTCTCCTGAAATAACAGCAAAATTAATATCACAATCTAACCATTGGTAAGTTGCTCCCGCCTGATTTGCAGCCGCAGACCCTCCTAAAGAGACTGTAATTGTTGTATCAATAGCAGTTGCAATGGTTAAATCAGTATTTACAATAGAATCGCAACCGGTGGCTGATGCTCCAACTAAGGTGTCAGAATAATTACCCGTTGTATTGTAGGTATTAGCCCCAACAGTAATTGAAAATCCTGTACACTCATTTAAGGTTTGGTTACCTGTTACTGTAGGTGAGACCGTTAAATTAGTATTTACAATGGAATCACATCCTGCAGCAGCAACTAACGTGTCAGCATAATTACCTGTTGAGTTATAGGTATTGGTTCCCACAGTAATTGAAAAACCCGTACACTCATTTAAGGTTTGATTATTTGTAAAAACTCCTGTTCCCAATGTTGTTCCAGCAACCCAATTAGACGTTGCTCCCGTTAATGCAAATCCGTTTAAAGTTCCATTTGCCAAAGCAACTTCATCAACTGCAGCTGATACCCCTGTGTTGGTTCCGCCAGCAACACCCTCATTTAATTTGTAATATGCAGTTAAGTTTGCAGGTATTCCACAAATCTCAAGATTCATATTTGCAGCTATCTCCGCTTGTGTTTTAGCTACATTCCAAATTCTCACTTCATCAATATCTCCATTAAACCAACCTGGACCATCAATACGTCTTCCAATTCTTACATTATTAGCTGTTCCTGTGTTAACTACCAAGCTACCAGAAGCATTTAGCACTCCATCAATATATAAAAGAATATTATTTGCAACGGAAGGATTGTGAACTACTGCTACATGATGCCATAGGCCATCGTTTACAGCTAAAGTGCCACTTATTCCACTCCCACCAACTTCTAATCGAATTGAATTACTCCATAATAAATTCAAAGTAAATCGTTGTCCAATTATAAAAGTACCAAAATCAACAATTACTTTTTGTCCAGTTCCACCAGATCCTGTTGGTAAGGCATTTGCGGTAGTTTTTATCCATGCTTCTACTGTTCTTGGACTATTCCCAGAAATACCACTGTTGGTTGTTTCAACATAATCGTTTGTTCCATCAAAATTTAACCCATTTTGAGCTTCAATTGATGTTGATCCAAAGCAAACGATAAGTCCTAACAAAAAGAGTTTAATTTTTTTCATAGTTTCAGTTTTAATATTGTTATTTAATATACAACCCTAAGTTGTTAAAAGTAAAAATACCGAATTATTGAAAGAGTTGCTTAATGTGAGATACTAAGTTGGCAAAACACCTATTTTATCATCCTATTTTAGAATAATTATCGTTGAAGAAAGCACGTATGTCTCTTTGCAACAGTATATAAAAGCCTAATTATAGCATTCAATATTGGATATTATTATTTGAAAAAATTAATAAAAAGTTCGAAGCTGCGAATTCTTAGTAAAAATAGTTTCGTAACTACAAGCTAACGAAAAACTATTTTTAAGTGCCATTTGGAACACAAAGTTAGCAACAACCTATTTTAATGCGTTTTAAGAAACTTTCTCTAACTTATAGGTATTCAAAGTTCACTTTAAGTTGTACTTTAAAAAAAGTAACTTTCTTAAATTCAAATATTTAACTTATTAAAAATACCAAAAGTGCCATTTGGAACGCAACCGACCAAAGTGCTCTATTTACCTAAAATAAATTCATTATAAATTTCTTCCGCCATAACCCAACCTAATTTACCCAAATGTTCGTCATGTAATTTAGTCTTGTCACCTAAGAAAACGACTTTATTGTCCTTAGATATGGTAATAACATCATCTCCAAGTTCAAATTCCTTATGTTTACCCTCATTGAATTTTTCTTCTTGAATACCTCTTAATAAACAGCCATCACAAAAGTTAATACTTTCTTCTTCTTTGCAAACTTGATTTTTACAATATTTAAGAGCTTGTATCACTTGTTCATTCTCAATAGAGAAATCTTCAACATAAGATTCAAATCCATCTGAACATAGCCCACTAACAACATCATAAACAGTTAATCTTCTTCCAATCAAAGAAGGCATATTAAAAGATTTATCCTTATTTACTTCTATTTTACTATACTTAATCACTGCCCAGTTTTAACATTTGGTAAAGATACGTTTTTTCCTTTTTCTAAAATAGATGCATCATCTGCAGCATTCACTCCTGTTTGGAATATTTTATCAAACAACTGTAATAAACTATCCTTCCTTTTAAGTGCTTCAGACACTTTTAAAGTAGTAACACCTTGAGCTCTAAAATCTTTAATATTATTAGTAACAACGATTGCATTATTAGAGCTTGCATAAGCTATTATTTCTGAATCTAAAGTTCCATCAGCAAATCTTTTGACTTTATACCCAACTTTTTCTAGAGATTTAACTAATTGAGGTGATAAATTCTCATCAATAATTAATTCTCTACCTGAAAATCCTTTTAAGGATTTCTTAACTCTTTTTGCAGTACCTAAAAAAGATAAAGTGTTAAATTGTTTTAATACTGAATATCCTTTTGGTAATTGTTGCAATAACTTAAGCCCTCCAAAAAGAACTTGACCTAGTTCATGCGTTTCTTGTAAATTTTTATTAAGTTGAACAAAACCGCCTTCGTTTATTATTTCATGATATTTGTCTGGGTCGGACTCTCTTATTAATTCAAGAACCATTGGGTTTGACCATTTATAGACAGATACTTCTTCACTATCTGCGAACCCCCATGTACTTAGCCCCCACCAAGCGGTAAAGTTTGTTCTGGTCCAAGGATTTTTTCGAACTTCTTTTCCACTTCTAACAAAAAGCTGAGCAGACATTTTTTTTCCTCCAATGTCAGCAGCAACAAGATAAGTATTTTTTCCTAAAGCTGATTTGTAAGACCATGTTTTAGAACTTAAGTTATAAATAAATTCATCTTCTCCATCTGGGTCAATCATGCCAATTGGAGAATTAGAAGCATATTGATATGGAGTAATAAAGGATTTAGTAACTCTATCAACCTGATTCCATCTACCAATTCTTGGGTTATACATTCTTCCCCCAAAATCATACGATGTCCCAGCATTACTAAACATTTCATCATCTTTCTCTGCACCACCAAATCCATATCTGTAATCATTTCCTCCAGAATACCTTCCAGGCATCAAACTACCAAAGGGATAATAATCCGAGTAGCTTATTACATCAGCTGTGTATGTAGCTTCTTCTGCTAAATAAACATCATCCATATAGTAATTACCTGTATTTCCCACAACAGTTTTAATTATTAAATATCTCAACCCAATGTTAGCTCCTGTTGTAAATTGTATCGTGTTAACGCCCTGTTGAAGTGGCGCTAAAACTTCTTGAAATATCTCCAATTCTATACCACCAGTAATCGTTCCTTCATCTATGGTAATATTAAAAATATAAGAAGTATTTGGATCTAAACTTACACCTTTAACAGCGCAGTTATTAGAATTATTACTTGTTGCTATTCTTAATCTATTATTAACACTTGTAACAGTAGATTGACTACAATTACTCCATCCATCTAAACTTCCACCAGTAAAATTATCTCCAGAAATAATAACGTTTCCAGGGGATAATAATTTCCTGTCGGTTATTGTTGTTAATACATTGCCTAAATGATTCGTTAACTCATAATTCTTATTCCCTCTATGGCTTTCATAAGTTTTATTAATGCTTGGAGGGAATGGTGATGAACTATTTGGCACTATTAATTCGAACTCTCCATTGGCATTAATTTGAGCCGCAAATTCAGACTCATAAAATATATTGCTGGTTTCATTTCCTATTCTACTACTACCATATATGGGGTGCTCTATTAACTCATATATAGAACCGTACAAACCTGTTGAGCTAAGCCCAGTAAACGTTTGTTTATAAATAGCCATTACATTACCTGAAGCATCTCTTTGGTAATGCGTATGTTCCCAATCCGATTCATCAACATCGGTTGGATCTTTTATGGTTTTTCTAACTCTATTTCCACTTGCATCATATTTAAACGTAATATCAGGCTTTAAAGAACCTGGGATTCTTTCAATGGATTCAATTTTTCCGTACACTGTCCAATTAATTGCCGCAATTTCTTCAGCATCATCAGTAACTAAATTCCCAATTTCATCATAACTATAATTATTTAAGCTTTGATCTGCTATATCATTAAACCCCGCATTAGAATACAAGGTATTTCCTACTTGATTTGTTGACGGCCCACTATCTTGAACATACGCTAATTTATTGGTGGGATTACCAGTTGGCATCTGTGTTATTGGATCAAACACATTACCCAAATCATCATAATAAAAATACACCAAATTATCCATAGCCAAATTGGTAGTTGCATTTCTATTCAACCTTCCTAAATTACCATTAGCATCATATGCATAGTTTGTGTTGTATTCATTATTAGTTGCCGATGCATAATTAGTTGAACTATTAAATGCCTCCATACCAGTAATTCTATTTAGCTGATCGTATTGATAATTAGTAGCTTGGAGTGGTAACGGAGTTTCTGTTAAATTGGTTAACGAAACTGCCATTTGTCCAATGTTTCCGTTAAACAACTGAGTAGGCTGATTTCCTATACTATTTATATCTGCTAAGAAGTCATTTCCATTACTCGCAATAGATGCGTAATCGCCAGCATAATAGTTTAAACTAAAGCCAACTGCATCTTTTCCTAAATTATTGTGTACGTTATTTGCCGATGCATAATAAGGATTTGCCGCGCCTAATACACCATCTTTACCCATATCTTGTTGGTTGGTTTGTGGATTAACCACACTATTACTATTTACTCCTTTTAACCACCCCTGAATAGTGTAGGCATAATCCATCCCTTGAACTTTCTCATCACCTAACTCTGTTCTTGCCAGAGGCCCGTGTAAATTGTAAAAGTAACTGGCATCATTCGTCCAAATTAAATTATCTAAACTGGTGTACGCTTCAATAATTCTATTGTCTGCATCATAATAATATTTGTGGTAAAATTGATCTAATTCTCCTTTTTGATAGGATACTTTATTTACATTACCACTTACCAAATCATATTCATATTCTAAGCTTTTATACTGTTGCCCATAATACTGTTGAGAGGGGTTATCAGTGATTAATTTTTTAACATTTCCATGTATATCATAAGAGTAATGAGAGGCTTGCTGCCAATCTACATCTGATGAAATGTTCTTTAAATAGGTACTGGATACTCGATTCCTTAAATTTTGTTGTCCTGGCGATCCAAATAGACCACTAACACCTGTACTTAATGATTCATCATATTTTGTATACGTTACTTCATATCTTGGTTGAACACCACCTGCTGATAACCATGTTGTTGGAAAATCTACATCATTTAAATAAAAAGTACTAATTAAAGCTGTTGGTGCTACTTCTCCTACTTCAATTATTCTGCCTTGAGCATCATAACTGGTATAACTATACCTTGCAGGAGAATAATTTAATTGCTTTTCATTCTGTGAAGCTTTTAAACGTCCAATAGCATCATACCAAAATTGAGTAGCTCCACCATCTGGTGTACTTTGCTCTACCAATTGATTTAAGGTATTGTATTTATATGTTGTTCTAAATTTATGGTCTGGGTATGTTGGAGAGCCTGCTGCCGAAGCTCTATGATTATCTACTGCTTGAGTTGGTGCAGCCAACATCTTATCTACCCCTTGTGGTGGAATTGTTTGTACTAAATTCCCAGCTCTATCATAATAATAAAGGGTGTATTGGTATTCTCTATCTGCAAACTCAACGGTAAAGTCTTCATCTAAGGCCGCACCAAAACATTCTGCCTTGTATTGTGCTATATAATCTCTAACTGCATTCTGTACTTCCAATTCATCGAATAAATTGTTATAATAATTAGCAATATTTATACTTTGAAGAATACAATCGTCATCTTTACAATAAATTTCATCTGGCACATCTAATTTTGGAGTACTCATAGCAGATGGAGCATCTCCGGCTAAGTTTAAATTAGGATTAGTTGTGGCATCGCAATTACTTATCCATTGTGCCACATCATTAGCGGTAATTGTTACAGGGTTGGTAAGAAAAGCCAAACTTGGGTAATTAGTATTATACTCATTTGCTAAATTATTATAAAATTGGGCTAATGTATGTGTTGGATTATCTAAAAAGTAAACATCCTCTGCACCTTCTAATTCTGTACAAAAACAATCGAATTCTATAGGTGGTAAAGGTGCGCACCCTACTTCTTTAATTGAGAAGTTTTTCGCGTCAAACCCCGAAATTAATCCTGGATGACTAGGGGAGCCTGGGTAAACTAACATAAAACTTGCATTATTCGGAGCAGTAAAATTAACTGTAAAAGACTGCCACCCAGTATTAAGAATAGAACTTATAGTTGAAGGCACACCTAAACCTCCTCCATAAGGGGTCAAAACATCAAAGTGATTAATATTCAGGGGACCATAATTACTCCAATAAAAGTCAAATGTTTTATCTTGAGAGAAGCTAATACTGAATTCATTATAATTAGATATACTAGTATATTTGGCATCGAATGTTAATACATAATCATTCCCAGAAACCAACGGAACAGCCAGGTCATTGGTTATAAAGCTACTAGCCCACCCGAGAGCTACTACACTACCCGATTGAGACTCCATAAAAGAAGGAGAATCATTTATTAAATATGGAGTGCCTGCACCGCTAGAGCCCATAGAACCCCAACTTACAGCACAACTAGGTGAGTAGTTACCTCCTGCACCTGGAGTAATATTACAAGCGGGATCGAGGTTTGTAAAATTAGGGTTTCCTATATGTTCAGGACAACCCGCAGGATTAGGCACAGTAGTTCCAAAATTATTACCAAAATCTTGTAAACTCGCAGGAAACCCTGCGGTAACAGCAGCTGGATTACCACTATTTACTAAATAAAAGAAATCTTGGTAATCTGGAACTCTAATTTCCTTACCTACAAAATATTGCGCATGATAGATATCTTCAAATATAGGATTACCAACATTTGCAATAGAAAGTAGTCTGAATCTTAGCTGCCAATAGTCATATGCGGATTGATTAAGCACAAAAGGCCAATCTGAGAAAGGAGCTACGGTAGGATTAACGTAAATAGGATCAGGATATAGAGGCGTTTGATATGCTTCAGCTTTATTGTCAAAATCTCCAATACTACCTAGAGCATCTTTATAATCAAATAAATAATAACAACTATTCGTTTCTTTATATTTTTTAATCCAAATATTTTTTCTATCCAAATAGATTGCTCTTATTATTGGCCAAGCATCATTTATATTACTATATACTTGCCCATTATTAATTGTATTTGCAACAATAGTAGCCTGAACATCCTGTAAAAGAGTGTTTCCTGCTCCATTAATTGAAATATAAACTCCTGTATTTGGAGTCTGTTTCATTTGATTGGCATTGGCAAAAGCTAGTGTTGTAAAGAATGGATCATTGGCAATCATTTTATTCACAATTGCTGTTAAATTAACCAAGTTGTAGGCAGAAGTACCATTGGTCAAAGGACTTACAATATGAAAAGTGCTTGGCAACGTAACTTGAGCAGAAAAATCTTGATCAAATTGCAATGAAGGCTCCATAGCTAAACATGCTGTGTAATGACAATATTCTGGATGAGCTTCTACTAAGCCAGTGATAGGTGTACCTAAATCGGTTACAAATGATACCGGAACTTGTGTAGCCCAGAGAGGCTTCCAATTTGCTGCTACATCTGCCCAACTATAAATTGGTGTTCCATTAGCAGTGGTAAAACCAAAAGCATTCCATTGTATCGTAGCATTATTATAAAAAACCCACTCAATTGGTGTTGTAGGTGATGGAACTCTACTTCGAGCTACAAAAACATCTAGCCAATTCGGATCAGTAAAATATTGCCCTCCTGGGCTCATATCTGCAATTAATTGTTCTTTTAACATATCACAGCCACTATAGGGGGAGTTACAATCCAGTAATGGATCACATAATGTTGGGTTAGCTGAGCAAAAATCTATACAATCCAAACAATCCTCAGAATTCACAGGTAAATTATGAGGTGTTAAACATTTGGTTTCATAAATGGCTTTAAAATTAGCCGCTGCGATGTCTAATGCTGCTTGATTTAATTTTAACGTCTTTTTTATAGCATAAGTACCTAATTTAGGGAAATTAACATTAAAACTACCAGTAGTTTCAACACCTGTATTTAAGGTAATGTATTGTGTATGCAGTACCTCGTTGCTCCCTGAACTTGTTCCGCCTCCACCAATAACACCTTGGTCAACTATTTTTTCATCACAATCGTTAAAAATTGTAATCTCTAAATCATAAACACAACCAACAGTTGTATGGTCGCAAAGTTCGGTTACTGTCTGTGCGCTTAAGCTATAATTAAACTTATGATCTCCAGCAACTTCTACTAAAAAATTAGAGTTAATGACATAAGATTCTGTAGTAGCATCATAATTATTTAAATTATTAAAATCGGCTATAACATTTCCTACTCCTGAGTTAGCTGCTAATGCATCTAAATTAGCTGGTTCTTGACCAACTAAAGACGTAGCCACAACATTATTAGATAAATCTAGATAAGATAAACTTACCTGTCCGTTAGCATCTTTTACCGCGTTTAATTTATAATGTGTTGCATAACCCACTTCATTACCAAAAAGTCTATCTAACTTATATTGCAAAGGCGTAGCATAAAAATATTCACTAAACCTATTGTCTGTTATTGATGCGTTATCAGTAATCGAATGCTTACTACCTGGTGCAGATTGAAATTTAACTCGTCCATCTTTAGCCAATACGGATTGAGTATAAGGGTATTGTTCAGCATCAGGTATTACCTGATTTTTACCATTATCCTTATCCAAATTATTTGCAGAGTAATAATTTGAAGCTCCATCATTGGTTCCCAATAATGGTGCATTTAGGTTACAATTTTGAAAGAAATCGTAATTTTTCTTTTCTAGTAAAACATTTCCAGCATTTAAACTATACCCACAATGGAATCCTAAATTCTGAGAACGTTCTTCATTCGGTGCAGGAAGGGTCTGAATTACTGGCCTTCCCTCATAATCATACATGGTTTCTGTAATTAAAGAAATATTTTCAGTATTAGACCTTGTTACCGCTTGTCTATTTCTGCCTGTACCATCAAAAAAACTTACTACTTCTTTAACCTTACCTTCTTCTGCATATGTAGCACTGTACTGCCAATTTTTTTTCAATTCGTTATTAAACACTTGATACGTTCCTGCAGGTGACCATTCGCCAAAAAACTTTTTAGTAGGGTCGCTCAAGAATCTTCCAACGGCACGCACTCTATAAAACAATCTACCGTCATCAAAAGGTAAATTAATTTCATAATCATTATTAGTAGTCGTTATCCTAGTCCAATCTATTGCAGCAACATTACTAACATTTGTTACTGATGCAGTTGTCCATTGATCGGTATTTTCAGCCGAATTTAGATACCACTCTAACTCATACTCTTCTGCCCCTAAAATATATGCCCAGTAAATATTCAACCTCTTATCCCATGTTTTTTGATTTTGAGTAGGGTTAAAACATGCTGAATTATCTATCTCAACTTCATTATGTCCGAAATTATTAGAATAAACTAAAGGTGTTGAGTAAGGAAGTTTAAAGTAACGTTCCGTTTCAATCTCAGCAATTAACTCAAAATCTTCAGAATTAGACGGAAATCCTGTAAACGTAAAATTTTTAATTTCTAATGAATAACCACTAATTCCTAACTCTAATATTGATTGATTATTTGTTGTAGGATTAGGACCAGAAAGAACTATAGCATTATTAGAAATACTTAATGTTTGATTGGTTAATATAGAAATAACTGTATTGGTTTCATCTTTTACTTCTACATCGAAAGCTACAGATGCAGTCCAATCTGAAGTGTTTAAATTAGATTGCTTATCGGCACCAATATAAACTAATCGAATTCTATTTTTGACTGACATATTTACAAAACTATTTTGCCATACAATTGGGTTTGACACCATATCATCAAAAAAGTCATCATCGATTTTTAAACTCGAGGCACTATTCTTTAATTCTGATCCGGTATATTTATTTTGATATGTAATAACACCAGCATGAGTGATGGCACTTATCAATATGAATATGACTACTAAAAATCTTTTTTCCATAACCTTATCTTTTTAATCAATCAATTTAAAATTCGCATAACGCTTTGCTAATTGAGGCTTGTTATTGTTCATACTTATGTACTCGTTAATATTAAAATAACTCGCTTTAATGTTAGCTGTAATAATGTTTTTATAGTGTATTTCAAGTTTATATGCTTCGTAATTTTTCTTATCCGTATCTTTATTATAGAAATAAATTATTTTTCTTAATCTATGCTTATCATCTATATGCAAAACTGTTCTTAAAATATGTGCTTTTGTATCTGATGATTTAATTTCGTAAACCTTAGCAACACCCTCTTTACCAACATATTTAAAAAGCGAGAACAATGAATCTGGCAACTCTATTTGTTGTGGCTTTTCAATTTCTTTTTTAACATCGAAGTAAGTAATTTCCTTATTGGTTTCATCTACTATTACTGTTCCCTTTTGTTTATTAATTATCATCTTATCTCCCATAAAACTGGAGAAGTAATTTTTTCCTGATTTACGCATTATTCCTTTTGAAAAAAGATCACCTTCAGAATTTTCGGTTTTGAAATGATAGACCTCAACTTCAAATCCAATTTCTTTTGCATTTAAAAATTGTTCTCTAACCTTTCTCAAATCTTCAGAAGAATTTTGAGAAAAGCAAGAATAAACTACTAACTGCAATAAAATAATATTTAATATTTTTAACATCATTATTGTTTTACGTTACTTGATCTGCCTTCCGAAATGGTAACAATGCCATGTTCCGTTTCTTTTTTTACTTTAGATAAGGCACCCTGCTCATCATAAATATAAAAAGTAGCATAATTGTTTTCATCCAGTTCAGCTGACAATTTCAATGATGTATTGTCATATACAAAAGTTTTCATATTAGCATCAGCAGGCTGTATTCTAATGTCATCAAAAAACACATAATCAGTTGGCGATTCAGAGATTAAATGAACGAGTATGTTAGTAACTCCTATTGGTATCTCTATTTCACCCTCAATTCGCTGCCAACCTTCAATAATCTCATTTTTAGCAGAAAATGAATAAGAAGTTGGATTAATTGGATTTGCATTAAAAAACACTTTAATTAATGGAGAGGAATATGTCATTAGCCCTTGTTCATTGCCCTCAGAATTTTCTTTTACCCAAGCACTTATAATGTATTTTTCACCTTCTATAAGTTTTAAATCAGCCGTTTCGGTAGGTTGGTATCCGGTTTGTAAAAACCCGGAACCTGCAGGAAGAATTGTAAAAGAATTCATTATTAAACTAAGAGGTGGTATTCTCAAAGATCTTTTTCCAGTATGAGCCTCTGTATCTGAAAACACTCCAGAAAATACAAATGGATGATATCTTGAATTACATGAAACATCTGCATCTTCCTCAAAATTAACCGTCCCAATTTCAAATTGTCTTGCATTATAAGCTAACGCGGTATTTAATGCGTCTCCATAACCATATCTTGCCGATGAGTAATTATTTAATGCATCTCTATTCTCTACCTCAAACCCATATGGGGAATACCTGGTAACTTCATTGGCTAAAATCCACGTTGGATTTGCACTAGGGTTAAACCAATCAAATTGACTAAACGTATTATAGACACCATCTGTTTTATTTCCGTTAGCACCGGCATAAAGTCTGTCGTTATTAAATTTATGTGATTTATAAAACCTCCAATTTCCTAATAACCCTGAGGCATAGTTCGTATAATTCGTAGAACTACTACTTCCTTCATCACAACCCGGAGATTTCTGCCAATTTTCTTTAAATTCAACAGCATTGGCATCAATTACTTGACTATTACCAAAAGCATCTGCATATAAGTCTTCCAAATTAGTTGGAGCTATTGATTTAAAATCCCAAGCTTTAGAAGCAACACTTCCTACATTTGCAGTTAACATATTTCTATGCCCAGATCTCAACACTTTTATCTTGTCAATAGTTGTAACATTTGCTAATACATGCTCCGTATGACGTGATAAACCTAATTGATTTGTAGCTAAGTTTCTGAATGTTACAAACACTCTTTCTCCAGATGGTTCAATTCCCACTTCATCACCCTCATGAAACATACTTGCATCAGGCACTATAACAAGAGTTCCACTAGGAACAGCACTTGTCTCATAACCAATATTTTGATATGCTCCCTCCATACCCGAATAGTACCAATGTGCTGGTATCTTGTGGTTATATATTGGATCTTTATATTCATTGGTAACTTGCGTTAACAAAGGTGCGCCAGTGTTAATGTCGTAGGCTAAATTAGCTTTCTTAATAACAGATCCATTAGTCGTTGTTATAACTTCTTTTAATATACCTGTTCTATAAATAACTTTATTGGTTACAGCGGTTTTAGTACTTAATTCCACATCTCCCCAATAAGGCAGTGGAACGATCATAAACATGAATATGGGAGGAGTTTGAACCATAAGCGACATATCAATATTAAAATCAATGTTCTTAGTTGATGATTTCATCCTATTTTCGTTCATGTCAATAAAAATATCATGAGACTGACCAATTATTGCATCAGAGTAGGTTCCATTTTGGTTCAAGGTTTTCACCTTATTATCCAAGTGGTTCGCATTTGAAGCGTCATAAGGAGATGTTGTTTGATAAACGTACTCTTCTTTTGAAATAATAGTTCCTGAAAGATTATTTATATTAGGCCTAGTTTTTTGAGTTGTTGCTTTTGGTTTACCCGCCATATCGTTTAACACAATCGAATAACCTTGACTTCGAGCTCTTTTTTTCTTGTAATTGGTATAAACTCCAGGAACAATAAAAGGCCGAACAATATCTGGGTCATTAGAAAGGTCTGTCTGATCCGTCCAAATCGGGAAATCCTTAGCCGTATAAAACTCATACTCTGTAATTGGTGCACTCGTTAGCAGTAAATCATTATCAACATCATCAGCCACCGCTATTTGAGGAGCAATACTTTTTACTGTAACTCGGCTATAACCAACAGACGCTCCAGGATAATAACTTTCTAAAATGGGTTGCTCAACAAACAAGTTTTTTGTTGATGCTAAAAATGTAGATTCGCTATAATTAACAGGTTTTCTTAAAACGCTTTCTTCTCCCCCTATTCTTGGTTCATATGCTACTCCACTACTTAATCCGTTTACTAAAGAATAAGCATAAACTTGTCCATAAGCTGAATTCTCTTTGGTTCCATCTTCATTATTATCCCAATTATCATCTATTGTTAATTGCTTAACTCTTGAGCCACCTCCTTGTTTAATCTGATCTTCATCATACAATTTAACGATACTCTCTCCTCCAAAATGAATGGTTTTACCATACTGTGCTAAATAACAAAAGTTATTATAGCCAGTAATCATTGAGGTCAAATCAACTATGTTTGTTAATACACTTCCCAACAGCGCTGCGATATTAGTAACAGGCGAAGAACCATATAATAGCTCAGGTCGAGACATTTGTAAATATTGGAAGGCTGCTTTTCTAAATGGATGAACAGAACCTCCTGTTGAACTCAGTTGTTCTTTTTGCACATAAAAATAGCCAGCATTATAAGAACCCGTATTACCTATATCTGCTAATCCAAAGTTTTGAGAATAATCAATATTTGCGTATCCCGTTACATAATCTTTATTACCATCTTTAATATCAATAAGTGTTTTAAACCACATTTTGCCTAATGAACTATTATTAAAATAGTTTGTTTTAACATAATTACTAGCAACCCCTGAAGAAACAGG
Source organism: Herpochondria borealis (assembly GCA_032274145.1). NCBI lineage: Eukaryota > Rhodophyta > Florideophyceae > Ceramiales > Ceramiaceae > Herpochondria > Herpochondria borealis. Next base: position 77,263 of record JAVCKV010580902.1, read on the forward strand.
GAAAGCAGGAGGAGGATTATTTGTAGGTGCATCTTCCAGTGCGAAATAAACTTTATACCCATCAAAATCGTCAAATGTTTGCGTACCAAATCGAGTTGAAAGTACCGTTGGCGTATTTAACTGATCCACTCCAATTAAATCGAACATTTTCATTGGTTTTTCACCTTCAATATAAGAGTAATCATCTTCCTCATAGTCTATCTTTAGCGTTCCTCCTGTTGGCATTTCAATTCGTGTTAAATCCCAAGGGGCAGCATCCTCTATGTCTTGATCATTATAAGGGAAATTTTCGGTGGGATAACTTCCCGAATAAGCCGAAATGTCCTTATACTTGCCCCATCTATCCATGGCCATTCTGTTGTAATTTGGATTAGAATTTTCATAGTGAAACTTGTATGGACTTAACGATCCTCTATTAGAATTTTCATAAGTAAAATTAAGCCCTTTCAGCGTTAGTTTACCTTGGTTACCATTTGGAATTCCTTGGCATAAACTATTATCATAGTCAAAATTTACGGTTTTAATTGGTGTTGGTATTTGTACGTTTTCCAATTCTGCTTTTGAATATAATTGAATGTTATTCAACTTCTTCATTTTTTGTGTTCCAGGAGAGTCAGCATATTGTCCTCTAGCTCCTAATCCGTCATTTCTATCTTCAGAACTAAATTGAGCGATATGAGTCTTTGTTTCAATTGAATGTAAATAATAAAGCTCTTTTTCCCCATAAGTATATGCCACCATATTATCAGTAGAAGAGTTGGTTCCTTCCATATAAGCACCATCAATATAAGGTAATCTCCATTTATAATTATCATGTTTTTTCTGGTAATTAAATTTAGTATAATATCCTAAATCGTCTTCTGTTGGTCCATCCCCAGTTTTATCAACATAATCCGCAGATGTTACTGCTGTTAACATCCAGCTGTGAACATAGGCTGGTAAAGTGGTTCTTTTTCGATACTCGTTTGTTGTTCCAGAATTTGTAGTAGCTGTTACAGGTGTTGAACCATTACTAGAACTTGCTCCGGTTGCCATAGTTTCATCAATTTGAGTATTATTATATGCCGGTAGCCCGTAATAATAACGCATTCCATCAGGTTCTATCACTTCAATTTCAGAAATATGCTCGGCTTTTGATCCTTCTGGTGCAGCAGAAAATTTTGGTCGAGTTGCACCAGCATCATCTAAATACACTAAATCTTTACTAAACCCATATTTATAAGCCTCAAGTGCGGTTAACTTATTAATCACTTTTGCTCTTTTTTCTCTCGTATTGTTAGACCTTTTAGAGTATTCATTAACTGACATTGAAACTGTTCCCGCAGAGCCAGTTTGCATATAATCATCATCAACAGAAAATGATCTATCGGCCCATCCTCCCGTTTTTTTAACTTCTAAACGCAAGGCCTGATCACCATCCCAATTTAAAAGTTGATTCTCTTGTACATTTTGAGCAGATATACCGGTTTTCTCACCATATTCCTGAAAATAAGCATATTCATACTCTCCATTATTAGAAGGTGCTCCAATATTAAGATCATTACCATTGTTCCATGTGCCTGAATGGCTCTCACTTTTTTCATAAGGAAACCCAAAACCGATATGGGTATTTGTTGTATTACCTGTTTGCTTAATTCCAAATTCTAAGCTTACTTGGTTAGTAGAAGATTTATTTACCCTATTCTGATCTGTTAAAACATCAACTGTTGATCGGTAAGGTCTAAACATACCTCCTGCCCCCTGTCCGCTATAAGTAAACAAATCATATGTATAATTTGAAGCAGCCAAATTCGGCACCTTTTTAGAGTATTCTAAGGAATTTCTAGTAAAATCTTTCACATCATTTACAGATGCATTTTGAGTATTTAAATATCCATACCCCTTCGCAGAGACAGAACCTCCATCAACTAAGGTAGTAGTATTAACATATCCCTTCCAATATTTAGGGAAATTTGAAGTATACTCTCCAAAATATTGTGGAGATTGTCCTGGGTCACCAATACTTGCAGAAAAAGGTACTGATGAGGTGCTAAATGGCAATGAAACTTGAGGAACGCTATGGTTGGTTGCAAAAGAAATTGAAGAAGAACCCACTCCAACAGCGCCTCCAAGAGTATTGCTATTTTCACCTGAAGAAACAACGCCCCCAAATGATGATGAAGTTGAAAATCCAATATCAGTTAAACCCTGTCTATTATTAATATTAGCCGACAACTTATTTCTTCTCGAAACTCCGGTCATCTGTTTTCCAAATGAAATAGAAGGAGCTACTCCTAATCCTCCTTGCGAATCAAGAGTAAGCCCCAATCCCAAATTAAATTTATTACTCGTTTCATAGGTAAGGTCTACCATTATTCTAGCACCTAAACCTTTATAGTTATTGTAATAAACTTGCCAATCAAAAGCAACGGAAGATGCGGCACTTCCTGTTCCAACAGGAAATCCAAAAGTTTCCGACTGGGTAATTTGAGGCCCAGTCAATCCAACGGTTACATTATCTTTAAAATCGTATTCATAAGCAATTTGATCACCATTAAAATCGTCTGGCAATCCTCTTAGTTGTCGGTTTATTGCTCCAACATTTATATTCCAACCTAAGCCAACCCAACTAGCTTCTTGTTCCATTCCTACTCCAGAATGGTAGCTTAAATTAACCGGGTAACCCCCATTTGGTCCTGGTACAGATAATAAGGGTATATTATACGTAAAATCTCCTGTATAAAGATCTACCATATCTGTTGTACTGGCAGGTTCAAAACTTGCAAATTCTTCTTGCGCAGGTCCAGAGGTTAATGCAAAACTCACCGTTGGAAATACCAATTGAAATACTAAATTAAATGCTATAAAAACTGTAACCGTTTTAAAGGATTTACTTTCTCTTAATCTTCTCATATTTATATTGTAATTAAATGAGGTATATTGTTAATGTCATTTTTATCTAAATAAAACTTAATAATACCATTACCAAATACTTGGTCATCTATTACTAAAGTTTGATTTGTTATTTTTTCATCAATAGGAAAACCTGCAACTATATCTATATAAGGAACAACTCCATGTCCTTGTACAAAATGGTATAGACTGCATTTAATACTATTATTCTCAGTCAACAACTTTATGTTGTTTTGAAAATCATAGGATAGATAATTTAATCGTTGCATATAATAAGATTTATCCGTAGCACCCTTCGCTAAAATATCTCGATTATCATTTGTCGCTATTCTAATATTATAATAGGCCATACCGTCTAATTCCTTTTTCCTATTTTCAACTAAACTAGTTGGTAAATCATATATTTTTTTTTCATTCAACACGATAAAATCATAAGGTTTATATTGTGTAGAAAATACAATCCCCTTCAGTTCTTTTTTTAACGCTAAACCATTATCAGGATTCTTAACCCAAGACATGTAAGATTTTCCATCTAACAAATTTTCAGAAGAACATCCAAAAAACATTAACATTAATAATAGATATGTAGCCCGTTTTATCATTTATTTGCCTTGGTATTTTTTATTTATATAGATGAGTACTTCATCTGTTAGATCCTTGCTATCCTTAGCATACATTAAGGATCCGTTTCCACTTGCGCCATAGATATAATTATAACCGTTTACTTTACCATATTCTTCTACATACGTATTTATTTGTGCCAACGCTTGAGCATTGTACTGTTGAGCCAATCGTTGACTCTCTTCATTAAAAATCTTACTCTTATAAATAAACTCTTGTTTTTTTAATTCATATTCACCCGAGAGTTCTTCTGTTTTTTCAGCATTCAATTTCAATTCAAGCTGTTTAATACTAAATTTTAGACTATCTAAGATTTGAGATTTAACCAAGGTATTAGATTCTAATTTTTTTGTTAGCTCTTTCGTCATTTCAAATTTGTTATACAACGTAGAAACCTGTACAAAACCATCTTTGCTTTCTGAACAAGAAAGAACCCCAAATGCAATAAATAGTATAAAAATATTTCTCATTCTCTTTTTTTTTAATTTAATCACAAAGTATCGACTCTATCAAGTGAAACCTCAACAACTCTTTTCTTCCTTCTTCATCCAGCACCTCCAAAATATAATAATCATTAGTAATTGACCCAATTATGCTAAATACATCTATTGTTAGCCAATTATCTCCATATACTTTTTGTATTGGATTATTCACTCCGTCCGCTACTACTTGATTAGAATTGTTATAAATCTTATAATCTAAGTCTCCACTTCTATATTTTTCTAAATACTTAAATCTTAAACGACCATTCTCCGCTTCATAATAACTCACATCAAGCTTTTTTCTTAAAACAGCATATTTATATGTTTCTCTACAATAAAATGAAACGTTGGCATCTACAACAGCAGTATTAGCAGTATTCATTGATACATCAACAATTAATGAGGAAGTGCTATTTGCTTGAAGCGAATAAAAAGGGAGCGCTGCCGAATTCTTATAAAACTCAATATCACCATTTGCGGTTCTTTCAATTTTAAATTTATCCCCTGTTTTATAATACCCGAAGTAAGGTGTTACAGAGCCACTCACCATAACCCGATATGAAAGAATTGGAACAAGTTGGAAAAAAGGAGCATTTCCAACTGTTATATATGGAACAAGTTCAATACCGTAATCAATAGTTACTGGATCATCATTAACATTATTGGCTGACAAGCCAAACACTAAATAATCATTCATTTCATCAGCATTTGCCGTAAATTCTGCCCAACCAGGTGTTGATGATGAAAGCACATTACACGATGCACCTCCATTTGTTCCATATATAGAGCCTTGATTATTTACAAGTGTGTTTGAAAGTCCATTAGGTGGAGAAATTATGCTTTCTACCTCAGTGTTTACCTTATCCGTCCACTTCACTTTATAACCAACCGTATAAGTTCTTGACGCAAATTTATTTGGACAATACTCAACCGTGATAGTATAAACACCTGGCGGAATACCACTAATAGATGATGTACTTGCCGTAAATCCATTGGGTCCAACCCAAGAATATAGGGGGTAAATAGAAACATTAGGAAATGTTGGAAAACAGATATTCCCTTGATAAATCACAGCAATTTCTCCATTATTTAAAGCGCAATTACTATGAATAATTGAAGATCTAAATTGCTCGTAGGGCATTTCAACATCATCAATAGGCCCATATTCTCCATCAGTTTTTAATGAAAAATCTATCTTATAGAAATCCCCTATTAAAGACGTTTGTCGAAGAATAACATCATTTTTTTTATACCTTAAGTTTTCTCCATCTGTTTCTATACTCAAGTCATCCCCAACAATAACACTCCCAAAATTCTGTAATCCTCCATCAGCATCATAAGTATATAATTCATCATCGCTGTTAATATAAAATCCGTAGTCTAAATCCTGGTAAACAGATGCAGAAGTGGAACTTTCAGAATCCTCTCTTAGTCCATAAATCCAATCCTTTCCAAGTTCATTTATCCCTACAATAATTTCACCTTGTAATGAATTATCAGTAAGTTGATTTTTTAGTGTTGCCATCCCATTTGTCCAACCATTTCCTCCCGTTTTTGTAAGCTTATTATTTACAAAAGATAATCCGCTAGCTAAAGGTTCAAATTGTAATTGAGTTGGTAATTTTATATTAACAACAACACTGTCAGCCAATGTATCAAAAACCGTTACCGTATAATTCCCTGATTCTAAATTGTATCTATCCTCATTTAAATCTCCATCACTCCATAAATAATAAAAAGATTCTGCCCCTCCTGATGTTGCTAATTCTATACTTCCTAAAGTAGTTGGTGTTTCTTCAGTCAATGTATAAGTAACCTCAATAGGTTTTAAAAATGAGACACTAAACCCTCCAACCGTTGCTTCTGGCGTATAAACTTCTACCATTGCATGAAGTGTTGCTAAAGAGTTTGTTTCCACTCTAGCAAATGTATTCTCATTGTGAATAAAATTAATGAAGCCTTCTTTTCTCTCTACTCTTAAAACGTCTCCTACTGAATATTCCGCATAAGCCTCAAGAAGAGTTCCTTGATCATAAACAGATATTCTACCTTCTGACAATTCCATAGTATAGTCAATCGAACCCAATGAATATGGCAGATTTTGAACAGATAAACCAAAGGCTAAAACTATGTGTTCATACTCTACAACATACTTAACTTCTCCATCTTTTCCTGTTTTTAAACTATTTTCCGACCTTGCTCCAGCATCCCACCTTTCATCTTCCGTTACTGGCTTTGTAAGTGTAGCTCCTGATACATCATAGGTTAATTTAACCACATCTGTCCAATTCGGAACAATTTGTGCCTTCAATACAACATTAACTAGTAATAATGTTATAATGAGAATTGAAATT